>PVKN010015269.1:0-18611 GCA_004027915.1 Capromys pilorides | reverse complement strand
GGACGGAGGAGACACGGGAGCCGCTCGCGCTGATCACGGGGACAAACAGTGGGGTCATGTGAGGAGGAGATGCCGCCGCCGCCGCCGCCGTCGCTGCTGCGCCCGCCGCCTCCTGCTCCTGCCGAAGCTGCCGCCGCCGCCGCCTCCGCCCGCCCGCCGGCTCCGGGTGCCCTAGACTCCGGGAAGCCGCGCGGTCGCCCCCAGCCCGCCGCACGCGGCCCTCGGGCCTCCTTCCTTGAGCGGCCGCCGCCGCCGCGACTTTTTATTTTTTTTCACACGGCCCGCCCTGGATGGCCGCCGCCTGTCCCCTGGGTCGCCAGCTCGCGCGCCCGCCGCCCGGCCTGGCTCGGTCTTGCGACGGATCGCTGCTGCCGCTTTCTATTTTTCCCCCCTTTTTTTTCCTCCTTTACTTGAGCTGCGCGCGCGCGCGGCGGCGGCTGCAGCGGCGCGAGCCCCGGGCCGACGCGCGCGGGGGAGGGCAGCCCCCGCCGAGCGCGCGCGCTGTCTGTCTCGGATGGCGGGCGCGCGCGGACCTAGGTCTTGGAGGGGCGCGAGCGAGGACGCCCCCGCCGCCGCCTCTCGGCGGCGCCGGCTAGAACATAAGCCCGGGTGGAACGCCGGGAGCCTGACAAGCGGAGGGGGTCTGGAGACAGGAAAGTAGGTCGGGGCCGAGGGGGAGGGGTAGGATGGGAGAGGCGCGCACATGCACGCTCCCGGCGGCGAGAGCGGCGGGCGGAGCGGGACGCATGCGCACTTCGGGGCGGGGCCGGGGCGCGCACGCAGGGCCGGGTGGCGGCTGCGCGGGGGCACGTACTTCTGGCCTGCGGAGGAGCAGGCAAGCTGCGGGCGGGTCCAGCTCTTCCTCCTGACCCTGGACTCCGGTCCGGGTAGGAGAATGGGACGTGGCGTTTTCTAGACAAACCAAAACTGCAGACCCCCACTTCCCGGGGCCACAAATGCTTCTCTGGAGACAGACCTTGTGATTATCAATTTTATTAGACTTAGGAGGGAAAGATCTTCAATATTCTCTCAAATAAAAGTACTAGCCCAGCGTAGTGGTGCACGACTGTAATCCCAACACTCTGGGAGGCTGAGGCAGGTTTGCAAGTTCACGCCCAGTTTGAACTTTAGTGAGACCCCGTCTCAAAATTTAAAAAAGGTCGAGGGCGTAGCTCAGTGCGAAGGGCGTGGGTACAATCCTCAGTACCAAAAACGAAGTACAAAACCTACATACAAAACGTGAGCTCAGACGACCAAACTCTCCCGGCTGAGGGCCAAATTCTGCAAGAGAAAGAAAGGTGTCAACTGGGCGGGCTCACAGTGCCTTGTGAGGGCTCAGTGGGGTCCCATGTTTACTGACCTTGAGCTTCCTCTCCCTGGAGGCCTGCGACTCGGTCTCTGAGTATGGGGGTGGCGCTGGAGGGTAGTAAGCCTCCTCTTCCTCTTCCTCCCTGTAAGGTCTCTTCCTTTCCCCTGGCCCCTTTCTCCTCAAGGCCTCTTCCAGGAGCCTCCCATCATATTGGGGATTCCTGGACCTGGAGCCATCATCTCGGGGGTCCCGTGACCGATAGCGGGATCTAGGGTCAGCAGGAGGGCGGTCCCTACACCTGAAGTCATCGTAGTGGGGCCCTCGAGAGGGTGGGAAGTCCCTGGATTCATCTGAGTTGTAGAGGTCATCGCGGCTGCGGCTTCGAGGGGGTGCACGGGTTCGTCCTCTCCCGCTACCCGCAGGAGACCTCCTTCCTGATTCTGCAGAGTCTGGCCGCGTGAAGTCGTCCAGAGCATCCACAGAGCGGGCTCGGGGGCGGCCATTCGCTGCCCGCCCTGTGGGTGACTCCTGCTCCCATCTCCTGGGACTCCGAGGGGATTCATCCCGGATCGGGCTCAGGGCAGGATACCGGGAAGGTCTGGATCTCCACTCATCCTCATGGAGGGAAGTGACTTCACTCATAGCTGTAGGGAATGAGGATGTCGCTGATGTTCAGAGGAGCCCAGGGGTAGGGAAGGAGGACTACTTCTAACATCTATAGCAAGCACCTCCGAGCCAGAAATCTAGGAAACATAAGTTTCCCCCCACACACACTGGACCCTTACCCCGTTCAACACGGCCATTGGGGGGACCAGGACGAGAGGGGTCAAAGTTGGCCAGCTCCTTCTCCATGTAGTACAGGACTCTCATGGAATCATCCTGCTGATTGGCCTGGATCCTGTATCCACTACGAACTTCTAGGGATAGAGGCAGAAGTACCCAGATTTGCAGGAAGGATGCTGACTCACCCTGCCTCCCTACTGCCCAACCTTAGAATGATAGACTCTTACCGGAAGTCGAATTGCTGTCCGTGTCTCGAAGCAGGGGTACCTGGGAGCTGTGGCCGCCCACTAGGAGAGACTGGCTGGCTGTCAGGGGCTGCCCAGAGTTCCTCCCCCGTCCATTCCTCCTTCCAACCCTGCCCACTCAGGCTCTCCCCAGGCCTCACCTGAGCTGTTCCTATCAAAGTCTCCAGGGTACCCTCCAGGGTAACCATTGTAGACAGGGCCCATGGGAATCATGGCTGGTGGTGGGGGTGGCGTCTTGGCAGGGGATAGATGAGCATAGGTGCTGGGAGCGTAGATGCTTGGTACCCCTGAGGTGGCTGCTTTGCCAGCAGCATACACTAGGAGGGCACAGTGGGCATGAGAAGGTGTCCAGGCACCAGGCTGTCCTAGACCATGACAACACTCTGCAAGGAGCTAGGGTTATACGTGATCACTCATTCCACTTCCTCAGGACCTCCAAGGCCGGAGGACATCAGCTTCTCTGAGTCCTGTCTCCTATGTGATTCCTCAAAGGCTTTAGGAATAAGGTGCACACTGGCAGACTACAAGCCCAATCTGTGGGTCAGCATGTTTACATTACAGTGGTTTACCGACATGTGACAGTCCACAAAGTTTTATGTGGAATTCCAACTTTCCAGGCACCTGAGCAATAGATGCTTCTGTAGGTTTTTAGCTGACAGTGGGCAGAGTCACACTTCTAGCTCAAAAGTGGTGGCCTGCACGCGGGCCCACCACTGTGACCACAAGCAGGAACAAAGTTTCTCCTTAGGTGGCCAACCCCCTGCTCTAGAACGCAAGTTGTCCAGGGCCTGCCAAGACCACTCTGTTGTCATTTGTGGTGGGTGCCCCTCCCCTCCACTGGGTCACCTCCAAGCCAGATACTACCAGTAGGTACACAAGGGTCTTTGGAGTTAACATGTTTGCAGGTGTCAGGCAGCAAAACCACTCCTCTCAGGTTTCCAACTCCTGGCCACACCCATTGCTACCCAGCCTGCCAGGCTCTAGGCTTGACAGCTCAAGGGCAAATTCTTTTTCTGGTCCCAGTAGTTGCTCCTTCAGCAAATTTACTTCCTCCTTCGGGCTCTAGGGGCTGAGCCTCCCCCTCCCCGGAACTCTGATTTAGCTCAGAGGCAGAAGTCTAAGGATTCAACCCAGCCCAGGTTAGAAGCCCTTCATTATCTCAGGTGACTTGCCCATGCTGTAATTAGCAGTGGGAGCGCCTGCTTCCTGTTGTGGGGTGTTGCTGCAGCAGAGGTAAGGGGGTTGCTTTTGGTGGGTGACAGTCTTGGCATGGATAAGTGTGGCCTTGGGACACGTAAGGCCTGGAATTAGACTTGTGCTGTGCTGGCCACTTTCTTCGTGGTTAACTGCTTAGTGGCAGCCATTGTGGATCTATAAAATGGACTAATGCTTGCTGCCTGAGCCAAGGTGCTCACTAAAGCGAGGGAACAGGATGGCCAGCGTCACACGCAGAAAGCAGTGGGGCTGCTCGGGAAGGTTGCTGGCCACTGAGCTCAGCAGCCACAGCGTGAGCTGGTGTGGACAGAGGCACCGTCACCCCGTGAGACCTCAGACAGAAGGGAACAATGTCATAGCTCATACGGCAGGTACAACAGTCCCTGATCTACAGCCTGGCCTGCAGTCATCGCTGATGCCAACAGTGTGGCAATGGGTAGCGGCTAGCAGTCAAGGTACACAGGCCCCACCCTGTGCTAAAGACTACACTGGAGGTCATCCCCAATTCCCAGACTCGACCTGAGCAGCAGGGCTCCTCTGCCAGGAGCCCCACTTCCTGGGGGAGAAACAGACTCCAAGAGAGCAAAGCGTCTGCGTTGGTTGTATAGTGGTGAGCATAGCTGCCTTCCGAGAGGGCAAAGCACTCACTGGGCCTGAGCCAGCTGGGCACCCAGCCAGCAGGACTCCATCTGCCCCTGCCTGTCATGCCTGCGACTGTGTGTGCTTTGGGTCTACCCAGACGCCCTCCTGAAGGACACTGGGGAATTGGCAACAGCTGTTTGTCCCTGCAATGGCCTAGGGCAGCGCAGAAACGAAGACACTCTTCATGGTGAAAGGGAGATTATTTTTCTTCTCTTCTTCCCTGTGGTACTACGGGTTGAACCCAGAAGTGCTAAGCTACATTCCTAGCCCTTCTTTTATTTATTTATTTATTTATTTATTTATTTATTTATTTGTTTGTTTGCTTGTTGTGTTTGTTTCTTTATTTATTCATTTTGTGGCTGGCTCAGCCTGCCCTGGTGGTGGCGCTGGCGCAGCATGTGGTGCCGGGGATCGAACCGCAGTCCCCGCAGTTGCCTGAGCCCTCCTAAACAGGCGCTTTAGACCACTGAACCATCTCGCCGGCCCCCCTAGCCCTTCTTATTTTTGAGCCTAAGCTGTCCAGCTAGCCTGGAATTTGCCTCAGCCTCCCCCAGTAGCTGGGATTACAAGCATGGGCCACAATGCCCAGCTGAACTTCCTTCTTTTTCTTCCCTCTATCCTTGGCCCCTTCATCTCTGGTCCTCCTCCCCCTTCTTCCTCCCCATCTTCCACAGGTGCCTGCTGTGGTGTGCTACACATCTTCCTGAACACAAGGTCCGCATGCAGAATATGCAGCACATCTGTTACTTTGGAAATTTGCTAGAATTATGTGGTGCCATAAACTTTGATTACTTACCATTTTTCACTTGAGATTTTATTTTTAAGTGACATTTCAACTTCCTGTAAGTAATCTTGTATTACTGGGACATTTTACTTTTATCATGTACATAAATTATACTTACAAAAAAAATGAAAAATGAAGGCTGAAGTAAACAAATGACAATCCGAAGTAGCAAGTATTCACTCCTTGGCCTACTTTCTCAATGCTAACCTCCACGCCACTGGCATTGTCCTGGAGGACAGGAAGACGCATCTTACCCCATGCAGGACTGGCACGTGGATACTTACGAGCCTCTGGGCAGCAACACTTCTGCGGACAGCAGGGGCACCGGACGTAACAGCAGCAGGTGTGCGGGCAGCACTGACACCAGCAGATGCCCAGGAGGAGGAAGACAAGGAAGGCAGCAAGGCACACCACAACCACGAAGAGCCAGTCTGCAGAGACAGGACAGGCCTGAGCTGGGAGGGGCAGAGGGGGACAGACTCCGCAGGGCAGTATGCAGCTGAAGGGGCCAAGGAGCCTGTTTGCAAAGATTCTCGGGAACCTGTAGCCCTTGCTAGATTCTCTGTGCCAGAGGCCAGGGTGCAGTGGCAGAGGGTTTCCCAGCTCTCTACGACCCCATCCCAGGTGAGGGACTTCCCTAGGTTCAAAGGGACAAGGCAGAAAGTAAGAGGCAGCATGGCTAGAGCAAGACAAGACTACAGCCTCCAGAGAGCGGAGAGCACCATGGCCCAGGCCCCAACCCCTGAAGAGCACAGCAGGCGCCAGTCACTTGAGCCTCTGCCTACACCCCAAGCCCATCCTCAGCCAGCCCGGTTCAACTACAAGCTACAGCCAGGCCACTACCTGTCCCAGAGTCAGGTGGGTTAATGGGGACCCCCAGCGAGCGGTGGTTAGGGGGTGGGAAGAGACAGAAGTAGTATGTTGGGGCTCCCGGGAGAAGCCCCCCAACACACGGAGGGCTCCACCCCCCGTACCTTCCATGGGCCCCGCCTGAAAACCAGGTAAGAGCTCAGTCACCCCTGAGGTCCTGCCTGGAGGGACAAAAGAGAAACAGGAAATTACGCTGGCCAGAGCCAGCCTAGGCCACGCCTATCCCTAAAACGCCCAGCTCCAGCTGACCAAGGCAAGGTGTGCCCCATGGCCTTCCATCGTCCACCCAGACCCTCTGGCCCCACAGGAATCGTGCACACAGCCCGTGAGTTTTGGAGGGCTACCCCAGGCCTGGCCCTGTGCCCTCCTCGCCTACAAAGGCCTTGTCATCCCAGAGTTTCCACCCAGGTGACAGCAGCATAGGCACAGTGCTCCTGCGGCCCATCAAAATGTATCAAAATCTGAAGAAACATTATGCTGCATAGAATAATGGATTCTTTTTACAACATGGTCATAAAGACATACCCCTATCTTTAAAGGGAAGGGCCCAGAAAGGCAGCAGTACCTATGACCCATACAAGCCAAATGTGGTCCTGGTTTTGTAACCGCGGGAAGGTCCAATGTCTGTGCTGGCTCTGTCCACTGTGTAAACTTCCTAGCCCAGTTTTTGCCTTCCTCTCATCCACAGGGGGAGCTCTGTGCCCCACCAGCATTGTACTATACAAGCCTACACACACTCTCCCCACCCCACAGCAACAGCCCTCTCTGGGGTGTCATGTGGCATCACATGCCCCAGAGATCGAGGCAGGTGCCAATCAGCAGGCCTCCCAGTGTCGCCTGTCTGCAAAGCCCGTCTTCAGAATGGCATTGCTGCTGGTATGGATGGGAAATGTCTCTCAAGGCACACATGTTCACAGCTTGATCCATAGGTGTCGGGGAAGGCCTGGGTCAGCTGGGCTTCGATGCATCAGTGATTAGATCATGTGGGATGGTATCACTGGGAGGTGGTAGGAAGGACAGGCGTGCCCCAGCTGAAGGGAGTGAATCATGGGGTGTGGGCCCCTTTCTGCACCCCTGCTCCTGGCTGCTCTGGGGGCAGCAGCTTTCCTCTGCTAGGCCCTTCCACCACCATGCTTCTGCCTCACCACAGACCCAAGGCCGTGGAGCCAGCTGACCGGGGCCTAAAGACGCACACATTGTGAACTTAAGGTTGATTTATGTCAAATTTTTTTCTTTACAGTGACAGAATTCTGACTAATACACTAAGGCCTTGTTTCTCTCCTTGTCTCACTGTACGCAGTGGGGGTTTCCAGGGGCCTGGTGACATCACTGCCCTGATGATGGCTAACGCATTGTGTACCTTTTGCGTTTAAAAGCTCCCAGTTTCCTGAAGTAGGTGAGTCAGGAGTCTGAGGCCAGCATAGGCCACAGAAGGAGTTCAAGGCCAGCGTGGACTACTTGGCAAGACCAGCCTCAAACACAGAACAAAACCAAAAGCAATCCCAGGTACAATTTCTAACAATTAACAACTATAGGCAGAACCCACAGCAACTTTAACAAAACCTCCAAGAGCCTCACAAATGTTTTTAGAACATAAACAGGTCCTGAGGTGAAATCCTGAGAGCCACTGGTATGGTCAACGGCAGGTTTTAGCCCAGAGGCTCCTGGTCACAGGCACCCGGGCTGTGTTCCCTTCACCCACTCTGCACACACACAGAGGACCCTGCCCAGAGCCCGGCATCTTTGCACAGATCTCCCCATGGCGGCGGCCCCTCCAGGCAGGGCACAGCGGCCCCCAGCCAGACCAGGGCTGCTGGTGACACCCACCCTGCCCCGGCACTGCTTCATTTTAGATGTGCTTATACATTCATGCTTTGTGTAAATCACACAGTGCCACACCAGCAGGGCAGAAGACAAAGGTACCGTTTTGACAAGGCACTTAGGGTGCCCTGTGGCCACAGGGATGTGGCAGATGAACCCAGCCTCCTCACAGTGGCCCTCAGGCCCCAGGCAGATGGAGAATACTGGGGTGGGGGTGGGACACCCTCACAGAACAAGGACAGACTTTCCTCCCTGCCATCACTGCCTAAGCAATATAGTGCAGATGACTTGCGCCGCCTTCCCACCACTGCCCACTGTACCAGGTCACTGCTCAACACTGAGAAGAGTTCCAGCATGTAGGAGGACGCAGGTAGGTGGCGTGAGTGCTGTCATTTTACAGAATGGATGGCTCCAGGGAGAGTAAGGGACAACGGTGTACACAATCGCAATCAACCCTCCCCCACACACTGCTGAAGGCTCTGATCACATTTCTTAGTGTTTCATAAAAAAAGACAGCGGGAAGTGATAGTTTTGGATTCTCCCTACTCTTATTTGGCTCAGGGGGCCCTGGAACACTGCAGGGGTGGGTAGAGTCCCTGCTTGGGGTGCAGGGCAGGGAAGCCCAAGTGACTGGCCGTGCCACAGGGGAGAGCAAAGCAGGCAACAGAACCCAGCAAGTGGGCCAGAGGACGAAGGGCAGACACAGAAGTGGACAGAAGGGCTGTCCCCACAGCCCCAGGGCCCAGCCCCACTCACCCAGGACAATGAGCTCTGCGTAGGCCTCATTGTTCCCCTGGAGGTCCTGGGCTGAGACCACAGAACAGTAGTACACACCGCTGTCTCCCCAAGCCGTCTGCTCAAAAGTCAGGTCAGCATCTGGTAAGAAGAGAAGTGTGAGGCCACTGGTCCCTACAGGGTCTGAACCTCCCCACCCCATTCCCAATGGCCAGCTGGGGAGGGCTGCAAATGAATCAGTCAAAAATTAAGCCATTCTGACCTCTGGCATGCTTTCCTTTTATTTTTTATATTGCTTTTTAAACCCAGGGACTTTGCACTAAGCTACATCCCCACCCTTTTTTAAAATTTTGAGACAGGTTCTTCCAAAGTGGCTAAGTTGTCTAGGCTGGAGTGACATGTGAACCTCCTGCCTCAGCCTTTCAGAGTGTTGGCATGACTGGTGTGCCACCATACCTGGGCAAGACCTGTTATTTTGTATACTATAAACACCAACAGTGGGTTAGCTCCCCAAAGTTTTGTAGGACAGGTCACCTCATCCATCCCAAGGCGTACAGTTAGTGGATGGCAGAGCTGGAACAGTCTGACTCTAGGGCCAGCACTTTTTCAACTCAGAACACCCTCCTGATTGCCTCAAAGCCAAGGCCAAACCTCCCCCAACGCAGGCACCAAGCCTGGGACAGATTGGGGGTGGAGGGGCCGGGCCACAGAAGGAGGCACTGCTAACTAGGCCAGACTGCACTCAGGAGGAGATGCCCGGGCACTGAGAGGGCAAGATGTGTGGGAGGGAGACAGACTCTCCCAGGTCCCACCCCTGCCTTTCCATCCTTGCATTTCAGGTCAGGCTCTGGGCTTGGGGACGCTCTGGTCTACAGCTGCCCAAGGCAAAGAGCCTGTTAATTATGCCACTAATGAAAGTCTTTTAAGCACATCCGGTTTCCTAACTACTCCTAAGGTCCTAATTAGTTAAATTCCTTCAGTCATTGAGCAGGATAGCACCTACTTGGCAGCCCTGCCACAGACCCACAGGGGACAGGAACAGGCTGAAGAGGAGCACACACGCCAGCAGAGCCCACAGGTCTTCCTGGGCCCACAGCGCCCTTGGGACCCTGACCACAGGTCACCACTCCAGCCCAGCCCCACCATCACTTCAGCTTGCTGTGCACGTGCCCAGCTTGGGCCAGCTCAGCTTCCCCTCTGGTGGTTCTGTTTCCCCCACTGTGTCTTCTGCAGGCTGGTTCCTTGTTGGTACTCAGGCCACAGCAGGAGGAAGGTCCTGTGGCCGTCCTACCTTGCCTGCTTCCCTGCCCAAGTGCCCGTCTCTGCCCTGCTGACGGCGGGGGCTTCATGCACCAGAAGAGTCTAGGTCAGTGGTGGTGAACCCATGGCACATGTGCCACAGAGGGCTGAAAGCTCTGGAAGCTCTGGAAGGTTCACCATCACTGGTCTAGGTCACGACGGCCTCACATGGAGCCCATCCCAGGATGAGAAACAGGCCCTCCTCTGCTCATGCTGACCTTCCTTACCTCCTGCTGTCTGTCTGCTCCAGCATTCTGGACTCGCGGTACAGACAGACACTTGATCGTGTCACCAGCATTCAATAAAAGCCAAATGTGTCCTACACTCCAGGTGGCATTTGAGGCAAGTAACGCATGGAAAAGCACAGTTCTGTTTGGTTTGTGTCCTTTTGGGCTCCCCCAGACCCTGTCAGGGGATCCCTAAGATCAGAGTCACTTTCATAACAATACTGAGACATCACATGTCCATTCTCTTAATCTCTCCTGAGTATACTGTGGCCTTTTCCACAGGGTACGGGTCACATGAATGACACAACAGATCAAAAAAGCCTTGAGAATCCACCTTCTTCTACTCTGCCAGGTATTAGAGATTTACAAAAATAGGAAACAATGCCACTCTTCTCATTAAAGCTATGGGGTGGAGCTGGAAATACGGTTACATTTTCATAACAAGTATTTACTTTTTAATTTTGGTCTTCTGAAACAGGGTTTCACTATGCATACCTACTTCTTATTTTTGGTTTTTTGAAACAAGGTCTCACTACACATTTAGGATGGCCTTGAACTCACTATGTAGCCCAGGCTGGCCTTGAACTCATGGTGATTCTCCTACCTCAGCTTCTCAAGTGCTGAGAACACAGGCGTGTGCCACCACACCTGGCAGAAAAAGGTTTGTTATTTTTGTAATGAGTTTATGATTGTTTTGAACTGTTTTTAAAATGCAGTTTGCAAGCTACAAGAACACAAACTTATTGAGGTCCTCTATAATTAGGAGTGTTACGTAAAGAGGTGGCAAGACCAAGGCTTCTGAGAACCACTGCCATGGAGAACTCACCCTGGAGCTCTTATTCTAAGTACGGAAGAGAGAGAAGAACTAGCCACGCTGCATATCGAAGAGTGATAAGCCGTATGGAGCACATGGAGTGCAAAGGGAGCAAGTGCCAGGCAGGGAGGGAGAACCATGCAGTAAATCAGGAAGCAAGGAGGGCCCCAGAGGTCACCTTCAGGTCATACATGGCAGCTGTGCCTGAGCCACTGTTTATTAAGCCACTGCAACGTGCTAGGTAGGCCCCTCTGCACGACTCCATTCTTCCACTAATCTTCAGAAACTATGAACCAGAACTATGAACCTAAATACAAGGTTTTCCTTCAGTGCCTCTTGGCCGTCACTTCCACCTGTATCTTGGAGAAACATCGGGGTGGCTACCACGTGCTATGGTCTGGGGCACTCACGGCCACTGCTCACACTGAGCCATCTTGCAGGAAGGTTTGGGTTCACAGGGTCATGTAAAACAGTTCAAGAGGAGCTGTTCAGTGGAGAAGAAAGTGGCCAAGACACCATGGAACTGGCAGGGGAACTCAGCACGGCCTGTTCCTAAAGGGCCTAATGCAGAGCTCTACCAGGATTCTAATCATGCACTCCTGACACCAGAAAGCAAGAGCTGGTCCCTCTCCAGGGCTGAAGAGGCAGAGACAAGCCCCCGCTGTGGCAAACAATTATAAAGGCTAGAAGCTGAAACCTGGGATCTCCAGGGCCGGATCTGGCGAGGCCTTGATGTGCTTTGTTCGGACTGCATGCTTTCAAAATCCACGAGAAACATGGCTTTCCGGATTCTTCTGATCAATCCTAAGGCTTCAACCTACTTCCTTCCTGCAGGGTGGACCCTGTTCCTGGTCACAGTGGCTGGCCATGGTTTCCATTGTTTCAGGGGCAGGGAAAAGATGCCAGTCTCCAGGGAGAACCCAGCAGGCCTCCTTGACTCTGGCCTGTGCTTCCCCACCTACACATACCTGGGGGGAAGAGGGGGGGGGGCTCATGATTTCCAAGACCCCAAGGACTCTGCGCTCCAGTCCTGCTGACAGTGGGCAATACATGGCCCCAAGCTGCCTGAGGTAGACAGAACAAGGGCCCTAGAGGCAGGAGCCCCACACTGCCTGAAACAACGAAGGATGGGGGCATGATGTACCTGGATGGAGGGAGACCCCAGCTTACTTTGTAGGCCCAGGGCAGCTGGTGACCCTAGGAACACCAAAGAGGCCCACCTTGCCCTGCCCCCACAGGGCAAGCGCAGGCAGCTCCCTTGGCACTGGGGCTCTGCCAGGACATGGTCACAATACCAGGTACCCACCACAGCCGGCATCCAATGTGGCTCACGTCAAGCCGGTCTGAAAGCGCCAGGCCTCTAGAGTCTCCAGACACAAAGGTCTCCCTTGGATAGAGCCTGATGGTAGCTCTGGGGTTTTGTGTCCAGGAGAGGAGCCCAGATTCCAGGGGCACTCTCCCTACGTGGCTATCCGCACAGTGACTGGAGAGTCAGGCCCAATCCAGGATGGCACAGCACAACCCCCAAGAAGCCACAGGAATGGCAACAAACTTTGGGCTCAGCTGGTTCCTCCCCTTACCCCCTCCCCAACACAGAGCCGATGGGACTCTGTCCCTGTAGCCCTGCCTTTACAATATGGGGCCTGATGAAGCCTGAAGTGTGCACCACAGCCCAGTCTCTCAGGGACCCCTCTCCATTCTTCTCTGATGCCCAGGACCTGCACCCTATCTTTCTGTAAGCAGTGGAAGGGTACACTCATTATGCGGGGGAGCCCTTGCCCCCTCCCTTCCTGCCACCATCCCCTCCCCTCTGCCTTCTGGATTCCCCAGGACCCAGTCCCAGCCCAGCCTCAGACCAGGCTGACAGTGGCCACATGGTGGGCGTGTCCAAGTCACTGCACATGGCACTCACTGGACACTACCTTGTTTTTACCACTTAGCTCTGCCTGAAATTCTCTCTAAACCTGCTTGTTCACTGCCATCCTAATTTACAGTGCAATCTCCTGGGGCAGGGACTTCGGCTCTTCTAATCACACTGTCCCCCAGCACCTACAAAAACACTTGGTA
Source organism: Capromys pilorides (assembly GCA_004027915.1). Lineage (NCBI taxonomy): Eukaryota > Metazoa > Chordata > Mammalia > Rodentia > Capromyidae > Capromys > Capromys pilorides. The sequence goes on along the minus strand of PVKN010015269.1, from coordinate 5,800 downwards.
CCACTGAGTGTGGTTGTACATACTTATAATCCCAGCATTCTGGGAGGCTGAGGCAGGAGGTTTGAAATTTCAAAGATAGCCTGGGAAACTTAGCAAGACCCTAACACACACACACACACACACACACACACACACACACACACACAAAAGGTTGCACTATCTCAGTGCAAAGGCACTGGGTTCAATCCCCAGTACTAGGATGGGGAAAAAAAATTCACATGTCCCTTATTTTTTTTTTTTTTCCGCGGGACCGGGGTTCATACTCACGACCCTGCACTTGCCAGGCAGGCCCTTGTGCCTCAGAGCTATCTCCCCATCCCCTTTTAATTCACTCTTGTCACCTCGTCTTTGTTGCCTGGACAAACACAGGGACTGGGGGGGGTGGCGATGAGGCCCAAAGTGGCTGAGTTGGAACCTAGCTCAAACCAGCTGTGGCCCTAGGCGGTTCACTAGATCTCACTTGGCCTCTACAAAATAACAATAACGGAAACACCTCACTCCAATGTCGGTGTGGTCCACATGTGTTCATCTGCGTGGGTGCACCTGGACTAGAGCTGCCTGGCACTGACAAGCCCTTCGTCAATAGGCCTATCAACTCTACCTATTGCAGGAACTATTAGTATCATTATAAAATAAAGCCCTGCGTCTCCATCACCCTGTTTCCTTTATCTGGAAGCACCAGATAATCTACACTGTATTCATCTTCCTCACTGTGACCTACACTCCAGGAAGTGATTTGACAGTTTGGTTTATGGCTCTGTTCTCAGGGCCTAGAATAGCACACAGTATACAGTAGGTGCTCAATAAATCTGAGATAGAAGAACGCAGGGATAGGAGAAAGCAGTCCTCCCTGCATGGGTCCCTTCTGACACTGCTGCTCATGAACTCCGCCCAGGAGCACCAGCCTCCCCCCCTCCCCCCATCCCACATACTTCCAGTGATGGTGATCCTCCGGCCCTGGTAGTAGTCTCCCAGGGTCACAGCATTGCCTTGCTTGGTGGCCACAACCCTGACGGTGCGCACGCTATCCTGGCACTCCACATATGGGTTGTAGCCAGGGTTGCCAGCTGCCAGCTGGGCATTGATCTGGTTGTCCACGCTGGCTGGGGAGAAGGCATCGGCAATGCGGTCCCTGCAGAAGGACTTGTACTTCCAGACCACAATGGGGGCTGTGAGCGTTGAGGTCATCTGGTAGGAGCAGGGCAGGGTGACGGGCTGGAATAGGATCACTACGTGGTAGGGGTTGGACACAGTCACTTGGATGGCACAGACAGGCGCTGAGAGCAAAAGGGACCACTGTGAGCTCGGGAAGTCACTTCAAGGCAAATGAGCAACATCACTTGTCACCAAGTTGAAACTCAGAAGCACAGAGTGGCTGGCACTCATTGTTCCTTAATCCCCAGGATGGGCGAGGCAGCTCCCATAATTATGCCCATTTAATAGAGCCAGGGGGCTGAAAAGTGCCCGATGCGAGGCTATAGGGCCAGAATTCCACAATGTGCTGTTCATCTCTTCCCAGCCCCAGCCCCTGAAGCCCTGAGGTTCTCTTCTTCTCACAGAAAGGGACACAGCTCTCGGCTGGCTCTCCTACGCGCAAGCCCAAAGGCCCACACTGTCCCCTGGGCTCCAGGAAGCCTTCAATCCAAAACGAATGGCCAAGGGCTCCAAGTTGCCGAGGCTTTTGTGCAATTTACAGTTGTCTGAATAAACCGCTTCCTCTCTGAAAGGCTGGACCACCCCCCCCAACATCTCCATTAGCCTCTCCTCTCCCCCCACAGCTAGAGCCACCTCAAATGCGTCCCCAAATGTGCCTGGTCATAAAGGACCCTTCCGAGCCCGGACATAAAAACACGGCCCAGATGGGCGCCTGCCAGCGGAAGATGGTTTCAGGTCCACAAGTCCACCTCACCAGCTGCTCTACACAGATACTGTGCAGTGTGCGGGAGACGGGCAGGGTTGGGGGTGGAGTCCCGGCTTCTCACCCACTTCGAAGCCAGGGACTCCTTCCCACCTCTTTTTTTCCAAGGAAACATCCAGACTCCCACTATTCTCTCCTCGTTACCCCAATACTTCAGACACAGGGCGTGCACTGAAGAACCCACCCATACCGGACTTTCCTGGGATCTGTTAGTGCTTCACCCCCATCCCACAAAGAAACCCCTTTTTCTCCAGTTTCAGGGCTGATGGCTCCCGAGTTTCACTTCCTGCTATCTCCTAACACTGCATTGGGAGCGCTCCGCGAGACGGCCGAGGGAATCCCCTGACCTGGGCACGCAGGGGCCTCCACAAACCCTCAGATCCCGACTCTCTGCCGCCCCCCACCACACACACACACGGGGGCCCCTGGTTCCCTCAGCTCCCCGGCAGCTCAGAGCTGTGTCCATCTGGCGTCTGCAGAGTCCCCCGCGGGCGCAGCACCCACGCCCCGCACCCCTTACCTGTGCACCAGGTGCTGAGAAGGAGCCAGAACAACACGACCGCGCCCGTGTGGGAGCCCGGCCCGCAGGAGCGCGGGGAGGCCGCCGGCGCCATCGCGGCCGTCTGGGCGAGTCCAGCCCGCGCGTCCCCTCCCAAGTACCAGGAGAGTAGGGGGCGCGGCGAGCTCCAAGGCCGGCGGGGGTGCACGCTCCTCCCCTTCCCACTTCCGTTCCTTCTTCTTTTCCAAGCCCAACCTGCCGCGCTCCCGGAGTCTTAACTAACAGAAACAAAGTGGACAGAGCGCGCGCTTTCCGCCGTCGGGGGGGAACACTCGCTGGCGCACGGCGACCCTCTGGGCCACCCCACCCCCCCGCGCGCCTCGGGCAATGGATCGGCCCAGGTACACAGGGGTGGGAGCCCAGGGCTGGGCCTAGGGTGGGCGGTGGGGAGGGGCTCCTCGGCCTCCCTCCCCGGAAGTGGGCCGACCCAGGTGCGCTCCTGCCCCCAGGGCCTGAACCAAGTGACCGGCCCGCCAGGAGGGATCCCGGCCAGCCGCGGGTCCCGTCCACGCGCCCGGGCCCCGGCTCAGCCAAGAGGAGCGAGGTTCTCGGGAAGAAAGACGCCCTTGGTGTGATTCACCTGTGGAGCGTGGGCGGGCTCCGCCGCGCACCTGTTCCCTCCCCACCCACACCCCCGTCCCGGGCGATGGACCTGCCTAGGTGCGCCCCGCTGGGAGGAGTGAATCCCAGCTCAGTCTGGGCGCCCGCTTCTGCACGCGCCCTGGGATTACTCGGCTCGGTTGCGCTAAGGTGCCGTGGGCTTCTTGCGCCTGTGGAGTCAAGACAAGTCTTTGGAAGGAAAGCCTGGCACCCCTAGGGACGCCAGAGGGGACTTGGACAGTGCAGAGTTGGAATTTATTGCGAAAGTTTTCGCCACTTCCCCCTACTCCCAACTCTTGGTTCAGCCCCAGGGCATCCCTCGCCCCAAGCCAGGGCTCCGGAAACTCTGGCTCTTAAAGGGGCCGAGCAGGGCGCTAAGCCAAGGACCAATTTCCGCCCCGAGATCCCGGGAACTGGCCACCTGCGCCGAGAGCCGGGCGCCTCGCGGTGTGGCCAGCAGCCTGCGCCGCGTTGGACGCGACTCTGCTGCCCTCCGGTGGCGCCGAGGGGCTGTGCATCGCGGAGAAGCAGCGCTTTCCCACAGAGAAGTTGCGAAGTGGCCACTGACTGATGGGCCAGGATCCAGATTTGTTTTACTCCATCATGTATAGTACTGGCCAGGTCACGTCCCTCCGCGCAAAACAGTGCCTTGGCGCCTCACTCTCAGCAAAAACCAAAATACTTCCACTGGCTTGAACGCCCCTGTGCTCCCTCTGGTTCAATTCCATCCTCAGTGACTCCCTCTTAGTTTCTCAGTCAGCCTCTCAGACCGCCTCAGGGACATCGCCCATGCCGCTGGTCTACCTGGAGCTGCCAGCGTGGTCCTGCATCTCCTTCAGGAGTTCACTTAGAGGTCACCTTTGCAATGACCTCTCCCCTAGTCACTGGTAAAATTTCAGCCTGTCCACGTGCCTTTATTGTAAATGATACCGTAATATTTATCACTTTAACCATTTGTAAGTGTAAACTTAGGTAGGCTTAATGGCATACACGATACTGTGTGCATCCATACCTTTTTAATCATCCTCAATATAAATTATTACCCAGTGAAGCATTCCTCAATATAAATTCTTACTCCATTAAACGTTTCTCATTTCTTGCAGCCCTGGCCCAGCACTAGCATTTATTCCACGTTGTGGCTATCAGATTGCTTCATATAGCCGGGCATGGTGCCCACGTCTGTAACCCCAGTTCTTGGGAGGCTGACGCAGGATTGATGTGAGTTTGAGACCAGCCTGGGCTACAAAAGTGAGCTCAAGGCCAGCCTGTACTGCATAGCCAGACACTGTCTCAAAAAGACCAAAAAAAAAAAAACTTCATATAAATGGAACTGTATAGCATTTATACTTCTGTCTGGTGTATTTCACTGGTTTTTTTTTTTTTTTAGTGTCCATTTGTTTTGCAGCATATATCAAACTCAAAATATTCTTTTTTATGACTGAATAGCATTCCACTGTAGACCACATTTTTATTCAGTTACTCATCTGAGATGAACATTTGGATCGTTTCTATCTTTTGTCCATTGCAAATAGTGCAGCTGTGAATGTCAGTATCAAGGTATTCACGTTCAGTTTTTGTGGCTATTCCCCTAGGAATGGAACTGCTGGGTGAAAGGATCGTTCTCCTCTTTTACCTCTAGAAGAACCAATCACCTATTTTTCCACAGTGACTGCACCTTTGTCCATTCTTACAGCAATGCATAAGGGCTGCAATTTCTCTAGATTCCCTACTAACCCTGTTATTCTCCCTTGATTTTAGCCATCCTGGGTAGTGTGTCATGGCATTTCATCATGGTTTTCATCTGCATTTGCTGATGGCTAATCATATTGACTATCAAGTCTTCTTTGGAGGAGTGTCTGCTCAAATCCTCAGTGCCCTCCCCCCTCCTTTTTTAGTGTTTTTTTTTTTAGACAAGGTCTCACTGTGCGGTCCAGATTGTCTTTGAGCTCACTTTGTAGCCCAGGTTGGTCTTGAGCTCTCAACAATTCTCCTGCCTTAGCTTCCTGAGCGCTGGGAATATAGATGCGCCTCACCATGCCTAGCTTCTTTGCCCATTTTTCTTTTTTTATTAAGACAAGGTCTACAGAGTGTACACGGCCTCACTACATATATCAGAATCATAGTGATTCTCCTGTTTTTAACCCCCCAAGTGCTGGATTATAGGCACGCCACCATGCCCAGCCAGTCTCAATCACTGGCTCACTGCCTCCGGAGGCTAGGCCAGCACTGCACACCTGGGATCGAACCCCAGTCACTGCACTTTGCAAAAGCAGGCACTTTAGTCCACTGAGCTATCTGGCTGGCCCTTGCCCATTTGTCAATAGACTTTTTAAAATTGTCAAGTTATAAGAGTATTACATATACTCTGACTCTTATCCCCTGTTAGATATATAATTTTCAGTCAGTTCCTCTGTCTCTAGCTTTGTTTAAAAAAAAAAAAAAAAAAAAAGCCAATGGTTGCTTTGATGCACAAAGTTATTTTGTTGCTCAGTTTATCTTTTTCTTTTGTGTGTTGCCTTTGACATCATTTCTGTGCAGTTTTTGCCAAATCCATGTCATGAAGATTTCCTGTTGTATTCTAATAGTTTCATAATTTTAGATCTATATGTATGTATGGTTCAATTTTATTCTTTTGCATGTGGATATACAGTGTTTCTCATAACCATTTACTGGAAAATCTGCTCTATTTCCCATTAAATGGTTTTGACTCTTAGCCAAAAATC
>PVKN010015268.1:0-18613 GCA_004027915.1 Capromys pilorides | reverse complement strand
TTGGGATAGGGTCACAGAGATAATAAATAGTAGAAACTGTATTATAGTATAGTGGCTATTGTGTTAGTGTCCCCAGCTAGTGAGAGAACTTGCCTTATAATGATAATGGAAATTCCAGTGATAATGGAAATTAAAGCAATAGTATGATTTATAGGAAAAGCTTTAATTAAAGAGTGGGAGAAAATAGGAAAAGAATTCTAGCTTGAGGAAGCAGAAGGGGCCCATTCTGACAAAGAGAACCCCATTGGTCTGTCTGGAAAACAGTGGAGACCAGTTTCACGGTAGGTTGGGTTCTGCTGGGCGGTGCTTTCTATCATGGCGTCAGCTTTCATTTCATAGCTGCAGAAGAATTCTCATAGTGCGAGGGCAGCATGGTTCCTGTGATTGCTCATGCTGAGAGCTTGGCCATTCTTGTGGGGCTGTGGCAAACTCTGGAGGAGACTTCTGGCATCTCTCAGAGTGTAAATCTCTTATCCTGGTATCTTCATCTTGAGTGATGACGGAGGTTGGGTCAATTTTGGGCAGATGAACCTTGTTTTGTCAACTTGTAGACAGATACTCCTGAAATGGCTCACTGATATGGACAGCTCAAAAGAATTCTAACCAGCCTTACAAAAGGAAGTTACCTACTGGGCATCTACAGGCTCAAATGGAGAGTCATGGTTTTTAGCAAACAAAACGAATAAGCAAAAATCTTACAAGAAATACTTTAAGTCCTGGCTTCTTATAGAAGAAAACACAAATCATGCTTTTAATTACTAGCAGGTTAAGGACCCAGGGGTGAGTTTGTCCTCAGGTCTAATTGTGGTCTCTATGTGACAGGCAAAAATCCTCTCTGAAAATGCACTACATGTCAGCCAATAATGTTCTTTCATCTTTCCCCATACTGGCAATGGTTGGCTGCCTGTGATATTCTGAGGATTGGTGTTTATGAGTGAGGTTTTGTACTGAGGTGAAGGGTCCCACTCCTGTAGATGTTGACTAATCAGTACAGGGATATTACAGGGTGCTCGCTGCGTACTTAACGTTTGGAGTTTCATGAGCCATGAAACAAACCATAAAATGCTATTTTGTTCCATCAATGATCATATAACCTATCTGAAGAGAAGAAATTAATGGAAGAAGTGCTAAACAGAATTATTTAAAGGCAGACTCCTATATTTAAAGAGGGAGAGGGCCAGCAAAATAGCTCAGCAGACTAAGCACCTGCTTTGGCAAACCCAGGGACTAGGGTTTGATCTCTGATCCCATAGTACCAGCCCTACCCCCCCGGGACAGGCTGAATAGGTGACCGAGTTCCGGCGTGGCAGCACACATCTGTAATCCCAGTGATAGGTTAGGCTGAAAACAGGAGGATCACTACGAGTCTGAGCTGCATGGTGAGGCCCTGTATCAAATACATAAAATGAAAAAGATAAAAAAAAAAATAAAGAGGGAGGAATTGTTCTTTCCTTAAAAGACTATTACCTCACTTTCAAAGCTGTTCTTTCTCCTATAGCTAAAACTCTCTGGAAAAACCCACGAGAACCAAGTCCAAGGTTACTGAATCATTCTGACTCATTCTTTAAGGTGGCCTGGGATAAACTTGACTTTTCTAAACATTAAACTGAGCCTGGCCAGAAATGGGCCTTTTCTGTCTGTGTCCTATAAGAACTTAAACTAAGCCTGCTAAGCAATATGCATCTTAAGTTAAGCATGCACCATACCCTCCGCATGTGAGATCCTCTCCATGAATAGGTATAGACTTCCTAATGAAATCACCATTCACCTTTTGCTAGGGGAGAGCAATACGTCTTTTTCCATTCTCTTACTTTATAGCTATTAGGCCTTTGGGCTGTGTACCCTCTGAGCTGTGAACCCTAATTCAGAAGTCCTAAGAAAACACTGTGTCAAGGTGTGAGTCACCAATCAGCAACTCAGAGAGAGGCCAGGAGGGCTGAAGTCCTCAGGGAATGATTCCTATGGGAGGCAGCAGGTGAGTCCAGCTTTGAGCTTTGGGGATCAAGACTAGAGCTAGGCTCAGGTAGCACCTCCTTCATTCACTGCTAAACCGTCCTGGTAATGCAACAAAAGGAGAAATTTAGTTTAATGTCTTCCTGGTAGAATAATGAGAAAACTGTTTTCTTAGGGATGATACCTATTTATAGTGGTAAAATGAGGCAGTGTTTAATCACTTGGAAATTCACGAAGATTAAAAAGATATTGCTTAGAAAAAGCCTGAAATACTTAGTAGCGAAAGCATTTAAGGCTGTTCACTATTTATCACTTACATTTTTTTTCTTCTCTTTGAGAGGGATTAAATCCAATGTGTAAAGGAAAAAAAAGCATCTAAGAAGGTCAAGGAGAAATACTGTAAAGCAAAGCACTAAAATAACAGGCATGGACAGCACCAAAGACACAGGCTTATTTTTGAAGCCGTGGGAACAATTTTTAATTTCCAAAGAGTTTTACCTTAGGTTACTTTCTATCTTGACTTAGAATAATTTGCATTACCTTATTATATTTTACCCTAATTTATAATTACTATTTTTTAAGTTGTAGTTTGTTTTTATTCTTCATAATCCTGGGCAAAGTTCCTAGCATATAATTACTTAGAGTATGTTATTCATTTGTGTACTTTTTATTTCTCTTTTTGAGACAGAGCCTTGCTGTGCAGTTCAAGCTGGTCTTGAGCTCACTTTGTAGCCCAGTCTGATCTTGAATTTGCAAGGATCCTCCCGGATCAGCCTTCCAAGTGCTGGGCTTGCAGGTGTGTGACACCATGCCCAATTTTGCCATTTGTGTACCAATTAAGTAAATATTTGATCAGCACCATCTGTGTCAGTAAAATCTGGCTGTGTAGATAACATGGAACTAGATCATGGAGCACATTGAATTTAGACACCAAAATTTTAAATAACAAAAAAATTGAGACTCAGAAGAGGGGAAAGGATGCCTTACCTTTGTCTCTAAGTGGTACTCAGTATGTTACTCCTCATAAAGAAGCCAAACTATGTCATGTCTTACTGGCTTCCTGTCCGTAGCTTCCTCTTTCTGGAATAACTCCCTGTCAGCCACCTGGAAAATAGCTGCTCCTACTCTGTTACTCAGCTGACTGAGATCTTTCCTAACCTTCTTCCTCAGTCTTTCATGGAGATTACACTCGTCTGATCTTTCTATTGCCTCTGAATGCCATTCTGATTTTTATCATATGACTCACAACATGTTACTGTATCCATTTGTTGAAATTCTCTTGTTCGATGGAACCATCAGAAGTCTAAAGGCTCAGGGGATGGTAAGGAGGAATTTGTGTGAATCAATTTCAATCATTCTGTTAAATATATCTAATACCTTTTACACAGTTCACAGTTTTACGAAAATGTGCACAAACCAGAAAATTAAGATTTTGACAAAATAAGACACTTAGTTTAATGTCTTCATGGTCATACAGTGAGAAAATCAACCGCAAGAAGCATGCCCTTTGAATAGCACTTTCAGTGAGTATTTTTTAGTTCTGCCTGTAAGAGACAGCAACATTATTTTTGTACTGCTGAAGTGCTTTGAGAGTAATGCTCTGGTGACAGCATAAACAAAACACAAAGGCCAGTTTGTTTTGATATCTAAATGGGGGATTGTTGATGAAGAGTTGTGCCAGCCAGTACGGAGTGGAATAGTGTTTTATTCCTCTCAAGACAGATAGGTTGCTCAATTGCCTGAGTTCCTGCTGTTTTACTGCCTGCCCCTCAAATTTAAAAATGATTAACTATTCTTTCTTCTTTTTAATGGCTGGTGAGAAAATATATAATTGAAAATATGGTGGACTAATAATGTCTCTATATTTTTAATATACTCATTTGATATTTTACCTGATTGTTATATTGCCAAATATATTAAATATATTAAATATCTCTTCAATATTGTGGGATCATTTTTAGTAAATGTTACTACTATAAAGCAGAATAATTAACTTGCTAATGTACTACACCTGTACAATGATCCTTGCATTGAAGAATATTGAGTACTGCATCTTTGGTAACATTGTTGCTTCAAATGTTGCTGAGAAATAATTTTATAACATTAAGAAAGGTCTCTTGAGTGTTTGTTGAAAAGTCTCCTACAGGGAAAAAAAAAAAAAAGAAAAAGAAAAGGTATAGTGTCAACAATCAAAGAGTTCTTTACTACAGAGGAAAATTAGTATGGATACTGTTAGGAGTTGTCACCCCAAAGCCTCATGTAAATCATGGGGCAGTCAAGCGCAAGGCTTGAGGGGCCAGGTCAAAGGACCAGGGTGTGGCTTGAGGGGCAGGGCGAGAGAGGTGTGAACCGTTAAACTGGCAGCATGCATCTCCTCCCTGAGGCCTGGTGGCCTCTTTTGGAGGTATGCAGTGGATCATCCTGGACACAGCGACGCAGTGTCTTGAGGTCTTGCTATGTAATTTAGGCTGCTTTAAACTATGAAATCTCCAGTAACTGTGAGCTAAATAAACCTTTCCTTCTAGCTAAATAAACTTGTGTGTCAGGTATTTGTCCCAGCAAGGAGAGAAGAGTAGCTGAGACAGATAATAAGGAGATAGCACAGATGTGGGAAAGTTACAATGATTCTGAAAATAATGAAGGGAAATGTGTCCAGGAATGTTTCCCTTTATGGAGAGCAGATCCCAGAAGTCTCAAAATGATGGGAGTTGAAAACTGAGTCTTCCAGTTAATGAAGGCAGAATTACCCTATATATTTCTAAGTTTCTATGTTCCAAATATATAAATATATTGATATACTGCTGCTTCAACTGGTTCTCTGAAGAACTTTGACTAAATCAAGAATTACTACAAATTGTAAGCAAAACCATTTTTATTGTCTTTCTCGCAGAAATTAAACCATGTAATATTAAGCCGTTTCTAAACAAACTATTAGCAAATAGAGGCATATTGTATAGCACCACATTTTAGGAACTTTTTGCAATGTTGACTAACAATTTTTAACCTTATGTGGAAGGGCACACTACAGAGCACAACATGCACTGCAGGAAGTTTTTCAAACGCTTGCACTTAACCAATGAATGCAAATATCTTCTAGGGTAGCTTTTATAAATTATTATATTCTATTTCTAACTTGAGAGAGAAATAAAGTAAATGTAAAGTTAGGAAATGTCATATCTGGGACCAAACGTGAGCTGTAACACAGAAGCCTCTCAGTATTTTGGCATTAAGATGGACATCTTCTCCTAATGAAAAACAAATTGACTATAATCATGACCCAGGAGCAGAATAAAATTATGCTCTTAAACCGCATAAAAGAGCAGCATGCCTCATGGAGAAAAGGGGTTATAAGCATAAAGAATGGACTATCCATAGAGTCTGGTAGCTTAAATAGGAAGAATAGGGAAATAGCTTAGATTGTGATGAACAGTTCTGAATTAAAGCAATCATGACATTTAAAATTTTAAAAATTATTTATTTGGTACAGGATCTCACTCTGCAACTCAAACTCATAGTGACCTTGCTGTCCCACTCTCCCCAGCACTGGGGTTACAGGCATGCACCACCATGCCATGCTTCAGTAACCAGCTCAGTGTGGGGCCAACATGGCATATAGTACTGGGGATTGGGCCCAGGTTCTTGCACTTGCCAAGCAGGTGCTCAGACCACTGAGCTGTCTCTCCACACCATCAATCATGATATTTTTGAAACTGCAGACAGTTTTATCCAGACTTTCACAAATTTTTCCACTCCACTTAAAAGTGTTCTTTAAAATAAGGTTCTATGACTGGCATTGTCAGCTTCTGAAATTACTTGAAAGATTGCTAGAAAACTAAATTTGAGAGCATTTCCTAGACCTTACATGGCAGAATTGGTAGGTCCGGATCTGGGGGAACCTGTGTTTTGAATGTGAGCTCTCCAAGCAATCTGGACTCAGATAGTACTTCAAAGAGTTTCATATGAGAGCAATAAGGACTGGCATGCAAAGAAGAGTCTTATACTCCTAAGCTGAGTTTCTCTAGAGAAAGCAAAACTAAGACTTTGAGTTAGAATTGACTAGAATTAATCATGATTGATGGAGGTCCTATCTTAGCCTCAGAAGCTTGGGAATCTGAGACAAAAATAATTTCAGGAGGGACAGAATTTAAGTAAGGTCAAAGACAAATTGAAGTCTTCTCACTGAAGGGGAGATGTGTTTGGAGACAGAGCACAGCAGGTTACACAGCATGGACAAAGAGGTCATGGTGACGTGATTCAAAGATTCAGAGCAGAATTAAAGATAAAAGTTAGCTTGGCAGGCCAAGGCAAAAGCCCTGAGGTCAAAAAAACCCCAGATATTTTAGAGAGAAACTAAGGATACTAGAATCTGTAGCCGTTGTGGAAAGCAAACTTTCTTTAGAAGCAGGCAGCTCATATCTTTTAGGCCTCAGTAGCCATTTTCCTGCATAAAAAATCAGATTTTGTTAATAGCTAATGCAGATATTCATCAGTGAATCCAGAAAATAGTCCTGGCAGCCACCATATGCCAATGCAGTGATAAATAACAGAGACACAAAGATAAGTGAGATTAATGTGATCCCTGCCACTAAAAGAGACATTAAATAAGCCTTTGAACAAGTAAGTGTGTAATAATTGTCATAAGTTCTACCCTGAAGGAAGTAGAGGTAGTGTAAGAATGAGTCATAAGATAATTAACCTAGTCTCTAAGGAGAAAGGGGTAGAGGATTCCCAGGGAGGTTTCCACGAATAAATAAATTTTAAGCAAAACTTCAAAGGTAATATGAAGTTGGCTAAGAAAAGAATGCGCAAAAAGAACTGTAGGCCAGAAGATAGTCCTGTGTAAATAAGGTACGCATCGGGATGGAGGAGGAGACGGTCAGGGTGACTGGAGTGTAGAGAAAGATGGAGAAATGATACAAGGCATGTCTGGTGATGACACCACAGCTGCCATGGCCTGTGGCGTGAAATAGTTACATGAAAAAGTAACATCACTACAAAAGGAAAACACTGAAAACTAAATCCAGCCAATAATGACAATACTATCATTAAAAATATGTTTCTAAGAACTATGGTAGGGTTTTGGCATGGACTCTACAGGTATATCTTTTAGATAGTTGTTGTAATATTTAAGTTCAGTAATGGACCAGTAGAGAAGAAAGACTAAAATGAATTTGATTGATATAGACAGACAGACAGGCAGTAGGAACAATGGATGGACAAGACCAGAAGCCAGAGAGGAAGTAGACCATGTAAGGTATGAACGCCAGAGAACAGATGAAGGGAGTGGAAAGTAATGCCATGAACTAGAGTAAGGAGCTAGAGGAAGACCAAATCTGGAAGGAAAGGTGAAAGTTCAGTTTGTGGATTGCTTGAGGTTGATCAAGGCCCTTGTCAATGATCCAAGTGTCCATAGAATGTAAGTGGGTTGATGTGTTTGTGCACCTGGGGCTCTGAACAGACATTTTGGCTGGGGACATAGACACAAACACCTCAAGTATGAGAGTGGGTGAAGATACCTGGAGATGGATTGAGGAAAAACTTCTTATCCTTCAATCTTTAGAAAGATGATAATGGAAGTATTTCAGAAAACATAAAACAAATGAACCCAGAAATGAGAGGTCGAGGAGGAAAGTCTGCATCCTAGAAACCAGGTGAAGAGGTCCTCCAGTTAAGGAGGAGCTGGCTGCTGTGACAGGGTGCCTGTGAGGTCAGGAGAAGCAGGGAGCTGGGACAGACCCATCTGTTGTCTGTGATTTTCCCATATGGGTTGTACTTTCTTAGTCACCCGAAATCATTTGTGTCCACTTCTATTTGTCTTCAAACTCAAAACCTTGGCATTCCTGCCATCTCTTCTTTTGTCTTCCATGAAGAACTCTAAAATCCTGAAGTGAGACTTCCATATATAATTCCATATCTAGCAAAAAAAAAAATCTAGAAGTGTTGCATTGATTATTTTTCAGAGTAACAAAGACTCACTGATTCAATGCCCACAGGCCAGTGCCAAGGGCGGTGGCAAAGACTGCTGCTAATTGCAGCAGGTGCTCCCTGGAGCAGTCTGGGTGGAGGACCGTGATGCCCAAACCTCCTGCGCCACAATCTGCACACTGCTCAGAGGCCCAAGGCAATACAATGTTCATTCAAGTCTCATGTTATTTTCTCGCTTTATGTTAAATGTATGTCAATGAATGAAATGAAGGCTAAGCCTCTTAGTTTGCTGCAGCAGTACTGCAAGAAAAAGCATTGAAGAACCTTGGAAATATTACTTTGAAGAAATCCTATTAAGCACTTAATGCTTGACACAAATTAATCTCTACACTGTCAATTATTTGACAGTGCATATATGACAATCTTTTGCCTATGGTCTAATTTATTTTATATTTATATACATAATTGATATTTGTATCCATAACATTTATTACTGAGTAATAATTTAATAACGTATTTCTTAGAATGTACAATATCTGTACTTTCACGTAAGTAGTGATATAAGGCTCGAAGGTATGCTCACATTGTGTCTGATACCAAAGTTAAATTATTTTAGATCTCTGAGTAGAGGACTTTTTTTCCTTTTAGCTTTAAGGATGTAATGCACATTTCAAATGAAAATAAACACTTTAATTAGATATTTACCTCACTTTGTTTGGCAGAACATCACTCTGTGTTTGTACAGAAGGCTCTCATAGTGGGAGATAATATTTTCTGAATCATTTTGGATTGACAAAAGGAGAGGACCTGGCAAATCTGTCTGAGTTAATCAGCCAATTAATAAAGAAGCATTTGGGTCTAGGTGTGGTGGTACATTCCTGTAATCCTAGCACTGGGGAAGCTGAAAATAGAAGGATCACTATGATTCTGAGCTGTCTAGTGAGACCCAGTACCAAAAAAGAAAAAAAAAAAAAAAAGGATTGACGATGTATAGTGTGTCTAAGGAGAGTCACCTAGAGAGAAAACATTAAACATTTTTCTCAGGCTTTCACAGAGAGCAAACTGCTCAAGCAATGGCCGTGACTCATCCAGATGGCTGACAAGGACAAAAGTTCTACAAAATACTACACATGGTTTCAAGGTAAATCCTGAGGGGATTTGGCTGACCTTGGGAGATACCAAAGTTCCATGTTTTGTTGTACAGGTCTTGCTTTAACTTGCCCTTAACCACCCAGCAGAAAAGTTTAACCATGAGGCATAAAAAGTAAAGCTAGATTAGTATGCTGAGCTGTAAGAGGCTTAAATCAACAGCGTCCGACATTGCCAGTTCTGCCAGTTATCCACCGCGGTTATGGAATATTGGACTGTGCATACAACTACTTTCTGGTACTTCAATGAGAAGAAATATTTGTATCAATAGTGTTTAGAAAGGTTATCATGTCTGTACCTTGTACTCTGAACAACTACGAAGACAACAATATGCATTTGTCTTAGTTACCCTTCTCTTGTTGCTGGGACAAATACTCAACACTCAAAAATGGGGAAGGAAAGGTTTATTTAGCTCACAGTCATTGGAGGTTTCAGTCCATATTCAGCTGGCTCCAAGGCTGAGTGGCACATGGCAGAAAATAGCCTTTTATGTCCACGGGCAAAAGCAAGAATGAAGGAAGAGAGTAGCAGCAGCTCCAGCAGCTAATGTCTCTTCCTTCCTTGCATTGAAATGCAAATCACCTGCCCCAGGGGAGATGCAGCACCCATATCCACAATAATCAATTATAAATTCCAAAAGCTGCCCCACGACTGCATGAGGCTTTGGGCACAAACCATAGCAGCATTGTATTAATTATTGTGGCTGTCCTACTAATGTGTTTTGAAACTGTCTCATTGTTATTTCTTATTCAAACTAATAAAAATTGCAAAAATGTAAAAAATACATTAAAAAATGAAGCAGTTATTATAAACATAGTTCATATAAGCTCGGTACTAGATGCATGTTTTACAGAATTACCAAGCATGGTGCCAGCTCCCTGAGAGTTTATATAACAATAGTAACCAAAAACAACCTGTGACTTCAATCTGGGGGCATTATGCTATGGAAACCACTTTAGTCATTTAATCTATCCTCACATATTTTATCTATCATAAAATATTACAATAGCATAGGCATTATTGTTAGTCTACATAGATAGATTTAGATATGTGGAGCTTAAGTAACTTGGTTAGGTACAAACACAGAGTGACATTGAATTCTGGGACATGAGAAAGTCAAATTCTTGCTGCTAATCATTGCGTACATTGCCTATTTCTCTTTATTATTCACTGGGGAGGACAATCACCTACACTTTAAAGATAAACTGTACAAGTAAAGCAGAAAACAATATTCTTTAATTTCCCATTTTGGAAAAAAAAATCTTCTCTACTTTGAAGCAACATTTTGAAATTATTGACATTTTCAAGAATTAGCAGGATTCCTAACCTTGGAGCTTGCCTTTCTTTTGATGGAGACGGAAAGCAATAGCTTGATCACAGAGGGGCCAGCAATGGATCTCTCCCTGGAGACCACACATTAAGCCCGGCAGTGCCACTGGGGCTCTCCGTGTGTCTGGCTGTTATTTCCACGCCACATGCAACACGTCAGCCTTAACAGCAAGAGTAGCAGGCGCCAGCTCAAAACTTCTTACAGACCTGAGGAGACTCTTCTGGAGAAAGCAGAGTGACGACAGCGGTGAAACTTATTAGAGTTAATGGGAGCTAACTAGGTTCTGCCTCAGGCTGGACAGGAGTGGGGACCCACAGCGTCACAGAGCTCAAGTGGGTCAGAGCACAGGCAGCGGAGGTGGCAGAGGTAGAACTTTTCCAATTAAGAATAAATGAGAATAGGCACCAAGTTAGGGCAGATGGTGGGTAACAATGGACCAAAATAGAGTGTAGATTGTCTCAGTGCTGGTAACGGAACCCAGGGCCTTTGTGCAGTATAGCCTGACTCCCTTTTAACCTCTTTATGTTGAAACAGGGTCTCAGTAAGTCTCTAAATCACTCAAGCTGGGCTTGAAGTTGTAATCTGGAACCTCAGCCTCCAGGGTGCTGGGATTATAGGTTTGTGTCACCAATGACTGTAGATTATTTTTAAAGGCAAATTTGACAATTCAGGAAGGCAAAGTCCCAGAATAGAGAGCAGTAGTCCAGATTTTTAAAAAGAAGCTGAATAACAAGCATTCTTAGCTTAATATATTTAGTTTCATATGCATGCATGCATGTATTAAGACCGGGTCTTTCTGTGTAGTTCAGACTGGCCTTGAACTCACTACCACCCAGACTATCCTTCATGGCAATCTTCTTGCCTCAACCTCCTGAGTGCTATGGTATTGGTATCAGCCATCACACCGGGCTCTTAGCTTAATATCTGAAGTTGAAAACAAACAGAAAGCCCCTATGCAAAGGCCGGCAGCTCAGTCTCCGTGGTCAGCTCTATCACAAGGGCTGATAACTAAAACTTAAAGCATCAGATACTCGGAAAGCAGCACACACTGTACCACTGATGCTCATGTCCCTGCAACCGCAAATATCATTTGCACCCTTCATGAGTCAATCACAGTGCTAAACACGAGATTCATGATAAGTGAAAGTGAAATGAAACAAATACCGTTTTCACTCTGGTGGCAACAATATTTAGTACAGAGATTAGATAGTACATAAATAATTTCTTTTAACTTTATGTATTTTGTACAGGGCCTCACTATGCAGCTCAGATTCCTAGTGGTCCTCCTCCTGTTTCCAATCTTCCCAGTGCTGAGATTACAGGTGTGCACCACCACGCCTGGTCTTGGAGACCAGCCCGGCCTGTGGTACTGGGGATGGAACTTGGGTTCTTGTGCTTGCCTAGGCAGGCACTTAGACCACTGAGCTATCTCCATGGCCCTAAATAAATATTTCAGAATTATGTTGTTCAGCAGTGTTTTGCCTAGAGCAATAAAGGAAAGATTAAAGAGTATGGTAAGAAGAGGCTGCAGAAGGATCGATCCAAGTTTGGAAGGTAATGACGAAGAAACAGCCTGTAATTTGAGTCTGTAAGTCAAAAATTTTTTTGAAGCATTAATATTTCTGAGAGAGAGCATGGATTTTTTTATGTAAGGAGAGGCTTGGGAGATTGCCAGTGTGGCCGGAATGTCAGAAAATTGGTCCAAAAAGAGAATAAAATGAGGTTGGGGGCCAGCAGGGCACTGCATGCTATAATTGAAGGCTTAAAATAGTAGTCACAGTGGAATAATGCTGTTTGCTTTCATGTCAGCAGATAATATGATGACATCTGCATTTTCCAAAGATCTTTTAGGTACTGTAATCTGGTGTCTGATATGGATCAGCAGAGAGCTGAGGGGACTTCAGTGGTCTAAGTAAGAGATCAGAGCTTCGGCGTGGCTATTGACAACACAGACCAGCTAGATGGACTCAGCATAACTTGGAGATGAACAGAGGGGTCACAGCCAACGTCTTCCACCATCAGCAGTTGGTGTTGGGTGCTGTCATACACCAGAGCAGGGGGACTGAAGGAATAACGAATTTAAGGAAAATATTTAGAGCTCAACTGTCTTAGAATGAGGTAACAAGGAGCTCATATCAAGCAGAGGTGTCTGGAATTCAGAGACAATATCCCGGCCGGACATGAACTTTGGGTTTATCAATGTACATGTAATTTTTGTGATATAGAAGGTCATATTTCTGCTTTCTGGCATTTTCAGGAGCATGGATGGGGGGACCATTTCTTGGAATAGTGAAGCAGAAAGAAAACCAAATTTAGGGAAAGGGACTCGAATCTCTGAGTTTAAAATGCCATGAATACCAACCATAGCATCAAATACAGAAGTGTGTGATATATATATGAGTTCAGGAAAGACGTTCTGCTGGACATCCATTTAAATTATTATACTTGGGTGCACGAAGGTGGATGGGAAGATCCAGTGAGAGAACACAGAGTGTGCAGAGACGGGGTGGAGAAGGAATCAGAGAGAGGAGCAAAGAGGAGGATCCGTCACCAGGGCCACAGAATCCAAAGGTGGCAGAGTGAATAGGCTGGCAAGGTTGGAGATGGGGCCAGGAAAGCCATGCGTGGTCTCCTAATTCCACTGAGGAGATGCTCCAGATGTTAGGAAGGGGGTGAAAGTGTGCATCAAAGAGGCAGAAGTGAAGCAGACCCTAGAGCTCCGTATCTCCCTGTCATCACCTATGTATTATAACTTTTGGATAGTTTTAGTTGTGGATGTCAACACTTGCTGATTCTCTCTCCCTCTCCCTCTCCCTCTCCCTCTCTCTCTTTCCCCTCTTCCTTCCTTCCATCCTTCTTTTCTTTTCTTTCTGCACTACCAGGGATTGAACTCAGGCCCTTGCACTTGCCAGGCAAGCACTTATTCTACTGATCTATCTCCCCAGCCCCTTCCTGCTGATTTTCGTAAGGTCAAAATCTTAATATTATTCTGCCTATTTTCTCTCTAGACCCTCCCTACATAGAATCAAATCACGAATCCTATCAGTCCTACCTCAGAAATGTCTCTGATTTCTTTGTGTCTGTAGTCAGTGTCTTATTTCAAGTTGAATTTATTCATGTTTGCCATTTCATTACCACACATATTTTTAGTGCTTCATCTGTTCAGATATCTTTCAATCCTAAAATATCCTATTTCTTCTAATTATCAAATCTAGTTCTCTTAACCATGGAGCAGTTTCTTGCTCTGTTGAAAATCTTGTAATGTTGAAATTGTATGTAGTGAGATTTATTTATTTATTTATTCATTTATTTATATATTTTTGTGGGACTGGGGTTCAAATTCATGACCTTGCTCTTGCCAGGTAGGCACTTGTGCCATGGACGTATCTCCCCAGCCCTGTGAGTTGTATTTAAAAATGCAATAGAAGGGCCAGCCAAATAGCTCAGCAGACTAAAGTGCCTGCAAACAGGCAAAGGGGCTGGAGGTTCGATCCCTGGACCTGCCATGCTGGTCTCACCCCTGGGGTGAGCTGAGAAGGCAATTGAGACTGGGCATGGTGGCATGTGCCTGTAATCCCAGTTCTTGGGAGGCTGTAAACAGGTGAATCACTATGAGTCCAATCTAATAGTGAGACCCTGAACATCCTGTAGACCCTTCCCAAAAAAACCAAAAAACAAACCAAAGCAAAAAAAAAAATGCAATAGAGACTAGAAAATATTTATCCCCAGAATATAGTAAGCCTCTTCTCCTATCAAGTTAGCAGTTTGAGGTTCTAGATCAATATAATTTGCAGTAGATCTGGAATTGGACTTTGTCCACAGTTTTCCTGGAGTGATATTGGGAGAAGAAAAAAGAGAATTGGGAACAGGCTAGGAATCATATGATCCCTGGAAATTCCTACTACCTTCTGTTTCAATATTTATATTTTATATAAAAAAGCAGATGTCCTCTTGAATGAACTGGAGAAGAATGAAAGTTTGCAACCCAGTTGGATGGTTTGCAAATATGTCATTGGTCATGGAGTTGGGAGACTGGGCAATAACACATTGCTATATACTTAGTATGTCAACTGTACAAACAAAATAGATGTAAATGACCTCTAAATTATTGATATTAAAATATATAGGGCATTGTGTATTTTGATAGTCATCATTTTCAAATCAGGCATATTGAGTCATTAATTGATATCTTTTAATTAATAATGACTGCTCAACAACTGGCTTATAAAATTCCTGAAACCTTAAAGTGATGCTTGCAAGATGTTAGGAATTAATTCAACAGGCTCCTGGTTTTAAGCCTCTGAGGGCAAGGGCCATTAAATTCTTGACCCCCGTGTAGGTTTGGCCCGCAGCACACCTCAAGTGAATGGTGCGAGGCCCAAGCTCCAGTCCATAGCTGCTGAAGCTAAGCGGTGTTCTTCGCTGTCACAGCTGAGTGCCCGAGCAGTGTTGCTTTTGCCTCCATTCCCCAAGCTGACTTTTCTTTGCCTATCTAATTTGGATCATTTCACAGATGTAATTATCTCTGAATCATATAATATGTAACCCTTGCCTTACTTTCTCATTGCTGGACAAAATACCCAACCACCAACGAGGAGGGAGGAATGGTGTTTTGGCTCACAGTTTGTAGAGGTTTCAGTCTGCAGTCATCAGTGCCAAGGCAGGGTGGTCCATGGCATGGCAGGAACAGTCATTGGGGTTGAGAGAGGAGAACGGATGCATCCAGTTTAGGCCACGCCCACAGGGACCCAGCTCTTCCCACCCACTTTGCCTCCCAACTCCACACCCAGCAATAAACCCATCCACGGATAGATCCATCACATGTCCGTGAGACTCTCACCACCCAGAAGCCCCACCTATGAGCCCAGGAGGCTTTAGGGGGGGAGGGGAACATCTAGATATAAGCGATGACAGTCCCTCTAGCTCAAGATTTTGCACCTGTCAATTTTATAACAGGAAAGCAATTTAGCTCATATGCTATCCCCAGACACTAGGATTTTTATTGTATATTTTGAGTCAATGATTTATTTTTTCATTGAAATGTTTGTGCATCTCTGCAAAGAATCATTTGTTCAGAAAGATCTCTGTAGCCCACTCCTTAGAAATGAACTATTAGTTATGTTTTCCTCTTGAATTTAATAGGACAAAAATCAATGGTAAAATCTTTTTCAGGAAATTACAGTGCCTAGTTTCAAGATAAAACATTTACGAAGAGGCAAAGTTGATTTCCTTATGCAGTCACTCCACAAAAACAAAGACTTTATGAAAGAACATACTGACACATTAATATCCTGCTGTGGGACTCCGTTTTTGCGAAGTAATAAAATGTATTCCAAACTACAGAAGCAATTTGTACGATATTGCCTTATTAAACCAAATTGTGTATGTTACATTTTATATTTTAAACCTGTAGTCAGATAAGAATGTGAATATGAAATTCTGTTCATATTTTACTTGACACAATAGCTGGAGAAGTTTACAGATCTATTGATTGGCTTTAAATAGTTGTTTTAAAAAAGCTGAAATTAATCTATGGTGTGCACAGGTTGATTCCTACGTCTGGGAAGAGAAAGGGCTGGATTAGTGTACGATGTATGAATACTAATGTGAGCTATGTTATCTTCACTACACCTTTTCAGTGTTTGTATATGGCTGCACATCTGTGTGTGCAATCATACTTGTGTGCTGGAGCCACAGTGCACTTATTTTATTGAACACATCTATTCACAAGGCCTTAAGTACCTTTTCAATGGTAACAAAACTAGAAGCCCAGAAAAGAAACCTGTGTTTTTAATGCGTTAAGTAAGATATTGTAATGAACCCATCACGTGTTTTGCTCTTTAGTTACCTTTTCAGTTTGTTACAGAAGAGAAACAATGTAATATTTCAATTTGTGTGTCTGATTTATTTCACTTAACAGTATGGTCTCAAGGGCCATCCATTTACCTAACAATGACTTAATTTCATCCTTTTTTATGGCATAGTGCTCCATTATATGTGACATCACATTTTCTTTAGTCATTCATCTGTTGATGGGCATATGGGATGCTTCCAAGATTTAGCTGTTGTAAATTGTGCTGCTATGAACGCAGATGTGCATATATCACTGTGGATTGATGCTTTTAACTCTTTAGGGGAGATGTCTAGAAGAGATACAGCTGAGTCAAATGGAACCTCTAGTTTTAGATGTTTGAGAATCTCCATACTGATTTCCACTGTGGTTTTACTAATTTATATTCCTACCAATAACAGAAAAGCATTCTCAGTGCTGGGGAGGTAGCTCAGCAGTCTAAGCACCTGCCTGGCAAGTACAAGGGCCCAGGTTCGATCCCTCATAACTGCATAGTGTGCTGGCTCCGGGCATGTGTGATGCTGGCTACCAAGATAGAGCATGGTCACACACATCTGTAATCCCAGTGCTGGGGAGGTTGAGACAGGAGGATCACTATGAATTTGAACTGCTTAGCGAGACCCTGTACAACAACATGAGCAAAAATCAAAGGAAAACATTCTCTTTCTCTCACAGTCCTGTTAGCATTTTTTATTGGTTGATTTCTTGATGATAGCCATTCCTTCTGAAGTTTTATGTATTCAAAGTATAAATGGTATAGAATGATTTTTCAAGCAATGTTTTGGTATATTTGTACATTGCAACATGAATTCCATAATCAAGTCAATTAATTTCACTTCACCTAGTTCCTGTTCGTTCGTTCGTTCGTTCTTTCTTTCTTTCTTTCTTTCTTTCTTTCTTTCTTTCTTTCTTTCTTTCTTTCTTTCTTTGTATCTATCTATCTATCTATCTATCTCATCTATCTATCTATCTCATCTATCTATCTATCTCATCTATCTATCTATCTATCTATCTATGTTTCAGATGTACTTTCTTACAGAATTTCAAGAATGTACTACAGTATTATTAACTATTATCTCTTTCTGTTCATCAGGGTTCTAGAACTTTCTCATTATATCTGTAAGTTGTTACCCTTTGACCACATTGTACCATTTCCCTCATCTACCTCCCTTGGAAACTACCCTTCTATGTTATTTGCATGAGTTTTACCATTTTAAATTTCAGATAATAAGTGAGACCATGTGGTATTTGTCTGTGTCTGCATTATTTTCATCATTCATCTGTGATGTTGAAAATGGCAGGACTTAGGGCTGGCCAAATAGCTCAGCAGATTAAAGCTTCTGCTTAGGCAGAGCACATGGGCTGGTTGAATGCAATTCTATCTTCCAGGCAATAATGTTTTTCATCTGCATACATATCCAGAAGTTGGGTTACTAGATCATATGGTAATTGTGCTTTTGATTTTTTAAAGGAACCTGAATTATTGTTTTTCCTAATGATTATGCCAATTTACATTCCTACCAAAGATGCATAGTATCTCACTGACATATTTTATCTTTTGATTTTTTAATAATAGTCCTCCTAAAAGGTGTGAAATAGTATCTTACTGAGGTATTGATTAGAATTACCTTGATGATTAATGACATGAGTATATTTTCATTGTTGAATACATGTTATTAATTTATAGGTCTGCTTCAGAAGAATATTCAGATATTTTGCTCTTGTGGTGGGGCTTTTTCTTGACTACTGAACTATGGAAGTTCCTGATGTAATTTGAATATTTAACTGGTAATTAAATACATTGTTTAGAAATAATTTTCCTCTTTCCATGGGTTCCTTCCCTCCCACTGCTTTTTTCCCTCCCTTTTTCTCTTTTTGCTAATGATGTGGCATGTGGACATCCAGATTCCCAACAGCACTAATTGCAGAGTCTATTATTTCCCAGAAAGCATTCTCTCTAGTATATCTACTTGGCAACCTGGTTGAAGGTAAATTTACTATCTCTATCATCTCTATATCTCTATATCTATCTGTCTATCTATCTATCTATCTATCTATCTATCTATCTATCTATCTATTTATCTATCTATCCATCCATTATTTCTTGAACTTCATTCTGTTCCAAGTGGTTATGTGTCCATTTCTATGATGGCATCGTTTTGTTTATGACTTGAATTAGTTATGTGTCGATTTCTATGATGGCATCATTTTGTTTATGACTTGAACGATATATAATGTCATGCTAATATTTATCAAATATATATATATACATATATATATATATATATATATATATATATGCATGCAGAGAGTTTTACTTCTTTCTTTCCAGATTACATATTCCCTATGTAATATGTAATTTTAGATGCTTTCTAGATTTTCCTTGTCTATCTTTCTGACAGGAC
>PVKN010015267.1:0-18613 GCA_004027915.1 Capromys pilorides | reverse complement strand
GAGTGGCACAGGGCAAGGGTTCCGCAGAGACATAACCGCTGCAGACAACCACCTGCAAACCAGGCCTCTTGGCCCCGGCCCGTCTGACAGCGCAGAGTATGCAGACTGGAGGCCCAGGACTTTCGGGGTTGCCACTTGATACCTTGTGGGCTGGGAAGAGAAGGCGAAAGTTCTTTCGTGGGCTCCCTGGGGACACCAGATAATCCTGCATTTGGCAAAAGATCTGCGCAACAAGCTGAGTGGGCTTTGCACAGTCTCAACGCTGCGGGAAAGGAACAGTAGATCTTACACAGACACTGAACCAGCACGCACCAGGCATTCCGCTTTTTAAAATCCAAAGACCTATGGCACAAGCAAATTCCCTACTGAGATGGTAACCCTAGGTTTCCTCAGTTTGGACTCGGGAGTCTCCCTGGAGTTCCCTGGCTCTGGTCCCACACAGTCCAGGCCTGAATCAGCGTCTAGGCTACGTAGGAACTACTCCCATTTAGCTTTGGCAACGCCACCTTTGCTTGCACGTGTGAAGGGGAAGAGTGAGCAGGTGGCTTAATGTTTCAGCGTCCAAGCACTTTTTTGGGGGGAGAGGGGATTCCTTTACAGTCAAGGCACAACCGCAACCAAAACAAAACTTAAAACACACACACTGCCCTCAGGTGCCTGCACTGTACGTTTGCTAGTTGCCTGGGTGTGAAAGGTTAGTCCCAGCCTCAGAGCTGGGCAAGCATCGGGCAATTAAGAAGATGGTAATTTGACTCCTGCGTCCCTCCATCCCCTCCCAGCAACCCTTCTCTCCATTTTGGCAACACTGCCCCCAGGCGCTAAGACATCTCTACTACAGCGGGCATTCCTTCCTTCCCCAGTAACGTTCGCAGTACACCTGGTGGCCTAGGATGCCTCCTTCAAAGAACTGACTAAAGGGCTGGAGGTGGTGGCTTTTAGTGCCTTTAAGGAAGTGTTTGAGAGATTGGTAGGGCCTTGAGGACACTGTGTGGGCAGTCACCTGTTTCCATGGATGCTCAAGGCTGGAACTTCCTGGGATCCACCTTGTGTGGTAAAGCTGATCCAGGTAAGCAAATCCTAATAGGTTCAAAAGATCAACTGGGAGAATTACTGCCAGTCAGCACCAACTCTGGATACCGAACAAGATACTGGACCTTCATCTTTACTGCACACCTACAAAGGTTACACAGCCTACCTACTCTCTTGGAAGGGGTAATCAGGAAGATGTATAAAGTAAAACACACATGAGTAAAGACACCGTTGTATCTTCTAATCAATCCACATCTTGGTTTCTGTCAGAGATATATTCCTGAAACTGCTGGACATTACATGGCTTGTGGACCAGACACACAGTTACATTTGTTGCAGTTACAATTAATATATTAAAGAATTAGTGCTTAGGAACCTAAGAACATAAAATAATGAGTGATTCTACTCTGCTTGATCAAGAACAACTTCTTGGAGGTGAATTTTCAAATGAAGGGAAAGACTCAGATTCAAAGATTGAAATGAAGATAGGAGCTCTGATTGAGGAGAAGGACCAGAAGAGGGGAAACTTAAAGGGGGAGAGACAACAAATAACTGGCTACCTTTAGAGCTGTGAAATATACTGGTCTCCATGATTCTGGGAGAGGCAGGGCACTGCAGAGAGGGAAGGCTGCAGGGATTCTGCAGGGAAGCTGCTGGGGTGCAGGGGAGTGATGCCAGTGATATTTTAGATTCTTACTGCTGTTGGGTTGCAGGAGTTGCCGTTTAAGTACACACAGGGCCATCCAGATAGCTCAGCAATTTAAAGCCCTTGCTTAGGCAGACACAGGGACTGGGGTTTGATCCTTGATGTACTGTGCCAACCCTGCCTCTGGGGCATGCTGAGACCACAACTAAGACTGGGTGTGGCAGCCCATACCTGTAATCCCAGCACTTGGGAGTGGGCTGTAAACAGGACCATTATGAGTCTGATCTGTGTAGTGAGACCCTGTAGACTCTGTACTAAATACATTAAAAAGAAAAAAAAAACAACAACCAAGAAATATACTGTGCACCAAGTAGATGGAGTACTAAGAGATATTGTGGTTGTGACCCTAGATGATCAGGTTTTCAGTTCTAGGGAGCCCTCAGATGTGCTCTACTTTTTTTTTAGTTTTTATTTTAAAGAGTAAAAATAGCAGAAACAAAGATAGGAAAACAGTAACAAGCAAGAGTACATATAGTACAGGATTTTCAAAACAAGAAAAATTTAACAATGGTTGTATTACATATTTTCATCATCAAATCTGTTTAGGTTAATAGATACAGATATGTAAGATTAGTCAAACAATTGAATATTAACACTTGCAATAAACCTTAGTTTTTTTTTATGTACTCTACTTTTAAAAATCAATTCTGTGGCCATAGGCAATATTTATTCACACACTTCCTTCTACAAAATTTTTAATGAGAAGAGAAACAATTCTGAATTGCTCCTTTTTTATTCAGCAAGCATTGGCAGTTTCCAAGGTTTTAAAAGTGTGGTAGGTATTGTTTTCAAGTACCTGATGTTGTTTCGAACTAGCTCATGATGTGTGTTTTCATGTGTTGATTTACTAAAAAAATACTGGAATAAGATGGTCACATATTTACACATACACCTAAGGTAAGCCCTGAACTGTACCCTAATAACAGCAGGGTACAATTTTCCCCTTTTAAAATAAAATAACCACAAGTAAAATATCCTGAACAGCTATAATAAGCTGCCTTTTAAGACCCCTGGATATACCATCAGAGAAGCTACAGGTATCTTTTGGTTTAAGTAGATGTGGGTTTTATTAAGTCAAATTGACATTGAAGATAAATTAGGGGTAATTCATTATTTGGAAAGGATTTACATAGGAATTCTCTAAAATAGTTAACTCCTCCAGTGCAATTAAAATCATTTTATTTTGTATACAGTAATTATGGTCCTTAAAATGTAAAGTAAGGGGTTACTATGGAAGGATGAGGGTAGGGAGAATAGATATTCAACCAAATGATAGGAAAGTTTTCTTAGCAGTTTTTCTCGAAGAAAATCCTACCTGGAGGCAAGGCCCCTGTGGGGCTGTAGGAATTTTTTTTTGTATTAAGGCTGGCTAAGCCCACCCTGAGGGGTGGGGCTGGTGCACTATGTGGTGCCAGGGTTCAAACCACAGTCCCTGTGGTTCCCTAAGCTTTCCTAAGCAGGTGCTTTAGATCACTGAACCATCTTGCCAGCCCGGCGCTGTAGGATCTTAAGGTTTCTCAACTAACTGAATTTTCAGTTCAGGTTCTAAAGCAAAGGGGAAAAAAGGCTTTTCAAATGACACCATGTGGTTTGCTGAGTCACTTTTCTGACCTGGCTCTTGTGCTTTGAAGATTTAGAGTGATATTTGCAAAGAAGACCCGAGAGCTGTGAGTAAGATTAAAGGTCAGTTGGTAGGGAAGGCACAGGTGTGGGTTAAGCAAAACATTAGAGAGACTGCATGCATCTACTCTCCTTCAGTGTAGTCTTCACCGTTACATGTGTGAGATAACCCTGTGGTGTACCCAGAAGTTAACTGATTTTCTTTCACCAATTTGGGTCATGGAGGGCTAGAGATCCTCCAAGAGTGACAAAGGAGGAGGAAGATAAGAATGGAAGGTGGTCTTGGTGATTTTACATTTGAGCCCCTTTGTGGAAGCAACTCACATTCTTACTAATTATGTATTATCAAATAGTCTTAGGGGTCCTGGTTTAGAGATTCATTTAGAAAAGAAATCCAAAGGAAAGATAACTAACATGTGGGTAAAGAGAAGAAATAAATTGTTTATGCAGTCCTTGTTCCCTTGCAGGCTGCTCTAGACAGTGTGAATCAATAGCTTTGCTCGTCTATTTACTCATTATCAGCTCACCATTTGCATCACCAACAGCCTTCTCACACAAAGGATCCTGGTGTCGCAGATGTCTCTGGGCTTTATGGCTTTCCACATAGGGGCTGCACACACGTCTCACTGGAGAGAAGCTTTATTTCCCAATTCTCTTTTCCTCACCTCACAGGGTTAGACTGGTGCTTTACTACGTGGGTGCCTACAAATGCACAAACTACATTTATGTTTTTATGTAAAATAGTCCTAGAATAGTACCCAATTAGAAATGACTCTAATGAGTTAGGCCTATTACTTTCTGAGCTCATATCAAGGAATATGGCCAGCCCCTTCCACCTCCTGTAAAACCTTGGGATCGATCATGTAGGGAAGACAAAATCCATGGGTGAGAGGAGGCTGGGTGAGTGGAACTCCTGATACTTTTCTTTCACACACGAGGGGATATCTTTAGGGTGCTGTGAAGCCAAAGGCCACCCATAAGTGCCAACCCTCTGAGTCACTCCTGGTTTTCTCTCTTCTTGTCCTTCTTTTCCTTTTCCCTTCCTCCTACTGGTAAAGTCTGAATAGCTTCTGTCCCCTTATCTCTGAGGCTGCAGCAAAGCTTCCCAGAATGACTGGTTCTAATAAACAGACTCAAGGGCTATCTTCAAGGCCATAAATGAAAGTTAAGCCACCTGGATATGTGACCCTATCATAAGGCTCCCCACTTCTTCATTCTTGTTCCACTCCATACCTCCACCAGAGACCTGGACTCTAACACTCTCCATTTGATTATCCTGACACCATCCTTGGCACCATCCCTAGCTCTAGGAGGTAACTCTCCCCTAGTATTTCTTCTTGAGGGGCCCTTCCTCATGCAAGAGAAACACCCACAGAGTGTGGAGTGGTGCTCCAGTCTTTAAAAAATTAAATTGAAAATTGAGCTGAGATACCATTTTTCTATCTGACTTAATAAGCTGTTTTGGGAAAAAAAAGTATTGGTTTGTGCTATCATGTCTGATAAGCCCTAAGTAGGAGCAACAGTTTCTCATCATTTATATGTATGCCACCCTCACATAAGCCTAAATATATATATATAAGTTATAAACCTTCCCATGTACCTCCCTGATACATATCTTTGTGGACTAATGGCCTCCAGACACTTACTTTATTACACACATTTGTTATGTGGCAAATATCGCCAACACACCATTTTAAAGTTTATATATGAGGTGGCAAATGTCAGAAATAAATGAAAAAGAAAATCCCAGTACCTGGCTTGGTTCTGATATTTACACTGAAAATGAAATTTCCTATCTCTAGATCATGACGGGGAAAAAACCTTCTTAGTTTAATATTGGCTTTAAAATATTTTGTTTAATATCTCCACACAGACTCTTCCCATTCATCATATGCCTCATAATTTGGCCTAAAAATAGTCTGTTAAGTGGGTATGACACATCTTTTATACAATGCCAAAAGCACAAAATTTGTTTTGTTTTTATGTAACTGGTGAGATTTCTTCTGTTATTTATTTTCAAGCTGGGAATATTTTTATTATAAAAGAGGCGCCTACAATTGCAAAAGCAGAAGTTCCATATCACTGTAACTTCTTAGAGAGAACTCCAGTCATCAGTAGGTGTAGGAAAAGAAACCCTTCCTAATAATCTTTTAAAAAGTTTCTTCTTTCCCTAGCTGAAATGAGCAATTTCAGTTTCTCTGTGTGCTTACAGGAGCCTTCAATCGGAGGAAGCGAAATTCCATCTATGTCACCGTGACTTTGCTTATTGTGTCCATGTTAATTCTCACGGTGGGCCTTGCTGCAACCACCAGGACCCAGAATGTGACTGTTGGAGGTTATTACCCAGGAGTTATTGTAAGTACAAAAAGCTGACATAGGTCTCTGTAGCTTGCTGGTCGCACAGATACTTTGATGGTTTTCAATTCTGTTTGAGTTTGTAGTGTTTCTTCAGATTTCCAACTCAGAGCTCTTTTTTTTTCTACAAGAATGGCAACTCTGGGCCTGTTAAGAAAACAACTGGACTGAAACTCACAAGAATCTCAATGCCATTCCTAAGTAGTGTGATCTTGAACAAGTCATCTTATTTTTTAGTACCTTGATTTTCCATTTTAAGAGGTACTCCTAGCTGGCAGTGTTAACTCCAGGATGAGAACCTTTCTTTCTGGTCATCTGTTTTTCCCTACATGATAGAGGTCATTTGACCTTCCAAGAATCCTGGTGGCTTGATGTTCTGTAACCAACAGCACTCATCTCCAAATGATCCTGCATCCCTACTAGGAAAATGGTATGGACATTATGTTCCTAAAATGTGTCACTCATTTATAATATACACATGTACATAAAACTTACACAAAAAATGAAAACTCAAACATTTGATGAAAAAGAAATAATAATTTTCAGTATTTCATACAAACTAAACAAAACGTTATAGGATAATGTAATATACACTTAACGTGAAGTTAGTCATTAAAGACAGTGGCTATAAATCTTTATTTCAAATGACTCACTAATTATTATGGATACTTATTAGTTTCTTATTAGATTTGATGACATTGTCATTGGAGTCATTGGTTGTTGTTCAGTCTCACAGTGTGACTGATAAAAAGTTCACCCCAAAATTTAGAAGTACTGGCTCTGCCACTTTGCCATTTCTTGCTGCTCATGTGTGTGTACATTAGTAAGGTCATCTTCAATTTGTGATTTTTCTTAAGAATCTCTCCAAGCCTCTTGTCCCCTCAGTTGGAACTACTTTAGTTAAAACTGGATGGTACAGTCTGGGTAAGACATAAGATGGCCTACCGTCAGTCCTTCATTGCTTGGAACTTGCCCTCTTCCCAGATGATAGCTCACTTGGTCATCTGACATTCCCACCAATGGTGTATGCCAGTGGACTCAATTTATTGAACAGTAGTAACACCTAATTCTTTTGTTTTGTTTTAGACAGTATCTTTCTATGCAGTTCAGGCTGTTCTTGAGCTCATTATGTAGCCCAGGCTGGTCTTGAACACATGGTGACTCTTCTGGGTGCTGGGATGACAGGGATGCACCACTACACCTGGCTCTTCCTATTTTAGATGAACAATAAATAGGAAATAGATGTTCTAAAGGTTTCTTGCCATGTTCAAGAGGATTGTTTTACCCACACATGGAGTGCACGCAGTTCATTTTGGATACAGTTTGAATGCACTGGATTTAAAAATTCTCATTTACCAGCCTGGGCAACACAGGGAAAGCTTGTGTCAAAAACAAGAACAAAGACTGGGGAGGTAACTCAGTGGTTTAAGTCCCTGCGTGGCATGCCCAAAATCCTGAGTTCAATCCCCAGTACTCCCCAAAGAACTTCCCAAAAGCCAACTACATTTAGGTTTATGGACACTTGTACTGAATTCAAAAACATAATTTTGGAGGTTGGACCATATTTAATATCAATTAAATAGCTCCCAGTTGTAATTGCTAAAGAACAGAAATGAAGCTTAGGATGGTTCTGTTTTTCTATTAAGACAAGAAAGAGCAAAGATTATTTGTTGCTGTTGGTTTGTCTCCACCCCTTGTCTCTTTTGAGAGATGAGGGTTGGAGAAACAAAAGGGAGAGAAAGGATTAGAGAGGATGCCTTTGACAAGCTAGTGCTGTTCATTCCATACCCAGACTGTTCAGTATTCCTTGGGAAAGTGGGGGTTGGTGTGGGCTATCTGGGTTGCATCTCTCAAGAGCTGAAGACTACCTAAGGAAGTTCTTTTTCAGCTTTTGGGCAGGCAGGGTATACCAGTTGGAGGCAGGTATCCCACAGGCAGCCGCTGCTATTCAATGCCCTTTGTTAAAGATATGATATGAAAACACACCTAGTCTACTTCCTGTGGTGAGGCAAGAAAACCAGTCGTCAGCAGAATTGGGTTTTATTTTTAAGCACAAGCAAAGGGAAGGGAGGAAAAGAGGGGTTACGAGAACATTTTGGTGGCTTAGAAAAGCAACCTATAGGGTCTGTGTGACTTTGTGTGCCTCAGGTAGCTGCATTAGTGAAATATTTCTGACTGATGAGCAAATTCTCAAGCCAAGATTGAGTCTATGTGGGTGAGGGGAAGGTATATTCTACGTCGTTTAAGAGTACAAACTCCTGTTCATGAACAGTGCCTGTGAACCTTCTTTGTAGAATATCTGACTGTGGGTGGTTAGGTTGAAATGCATTAACAAAAGATGGAGGTGTATGACTGTTGTTATTTAAGTACCTGATGTTCAGCTAGCACTGGGAGTTGAAGCAGTAGGGGCATGTGTCTGGATATGTGGGTTTCACTAAAAGCTAGCATGAAAGTGTTAGTAGGAGAGCCTTGCTGAGTGGACAGTGTGCCCCCATGGATTAACCTTTAAAATTTAACCCGTCATAGTTCCTATACATTGTTTCCTTAAAAATTGGTTTTAATGATAGAAAATGAAGAGGAGAAAAGATCATATTGAAAATTTGAAAAATCCATTTGAGTTTATAGATCAGATCATGTGATAGCAATTACACATAGGACTCCTAACTCTCAAACAGTAAACATCAGAGAATTCAGATTTGTTGAGGAGTGGAGTGTTTCCACTAACTGAATAGTTTGGTTATTAGGTAGCTATTACATAAACCCTAAGGCAGTAGTCATTTCCAGCCAGGTATGAATAAGAATGGCCTGGTGAACTTCTGAAAAATGCATATCTCCCCCCTCCCAAGAAATTCTGATTCTGGGTGGGCCCTATGAATCTAAATTTTCTTTTAATGAGCTAATCTTTGGTTGAAAAATAATACATACTAAAATCTAAATTTTATTTATTTATTTATTTATTTATTTATTTATTTATTTATTTGGTACTAGGAATCAAACTCAGGACCTTGTCTTTGCCAGGCATGCACTATACCACTGAGCCATGTCCCAGGCCCCTATTTCTTTATTTTTGAGACAGTCTTGCCATGTAGTCCAGGCTACCCTTGAACTCAAAACAATCCTTCTGCCTCAGCCTCCTAAGTTAAAGGACGACAAGCATGCAGCATTATGTAGGGCTAAATCTATATTTTAAGAAGTACCCAGGGGACTCTAATTTAGGTGGATCTGCAACCAGTTGGAAAACTAAAACAGAAAAATATGCTCAGAAATGAAATAAGAAGGAGCATAATGTGGCATTTTAAGATTCTATACTGTCTAATTGATCTCTTTGAACATAAATTACCATTGTAGAGATCTGCAAAAAATATTCAGGTTACTCAGAACACTAATATACTGGACTCTGATTAAATGTGTTAACAATTTAAATTTTGAAAACAGACAAATCAAGGAGAAATTAATAATTCATTAATAATTCAGTTTGCATAACTGTCATGTGAGCATTTGCAGAAGCATTTTATTTTGCCAAACCAGGTATATTTATCCAGTGAGGTATATTATAAACATGTTAGCATGCTCTGCTTAGCTAGAAAGTAGTACTCGGCGTCATCATTCTAAGACACATAGGCACAGATGTGTCATTAAAAGATGCGCTAATGTGTACAGGCTGAGCAGTATGTTTTCAAAAAATTAAAACTGACTGTGGACGGAGCAGTGCAAGCCTGTGGTAAATTTTACATTGCCTTGTTGAAAATTTCACTTTGATTTCATTATTTTTTAAAGTGCTATCTACCAAATTTGTGTTTAAGCTGCTTATCAGTTCTGGCTATTACATTTATTTAAGTAAATTTGTTAAATGAGCACTTCAATGATCCAAGCCTAATTCAATAAACAATTTCTGTGGCATAAGTAACACAATAAAAAATGACAAAAACAAAGAACTGACAAAGAAAGACAAATTGGCTTAAGATCGTTACTTATTCCAAGACATATTCCATTCCAGAAGAGTTCTGGTGAGCTTTCAACTTCGAGAACCTAGAAGTCCAAGCACATTTGTTGTTGCATGAGTCTGAAAACTCCAGGTGATGTTGCATGAATCCATAAACAATGGTGAAGGAGATTGCTTCTTCACTCTAAACTTCTTACCTGGGATCCAGAACAAGGCCTCCACATGTGTTTCCCAAGCAACCCACAAGATGGAGTTGGCCCCCTGATCAGTGGGGATAGCTTTTCATTTTTACATCTGCTCCTCAGGTGGTATACTGCTAGGGTCCGCACTTGAGCCTAAGTTTTCTTTCCAGAGAGACACCAGCAATTTCTGCTCCATCAAATGACTGAAAAGCACACCAGAATAGACAAGGTTGTTAGAAGACAAAGACAACAGGGGATAACCCCAAACAGTCAGCAATCTAGACACCTCTAGGTGAGGGTGGCTTCAGCCTCACATGTAAACACTTCTATAAGAAAAAAGAAATGCTTATTTTTTTCAAAACAGTTTTGGATAGTTTGAATGGTTGGAAAATATAAAAGAGCTCGGGCTTATCAGCTTTCAGGGCTTATTGTGAATTAGGCAGAAACTTTTCCCACTTCTTACTAAAAATGTTTCTAAAATCTAAGTTCCAACTAAAATCTAAATTCCTAACTTCTTAAGTACATTTTAAAGTTGAGACGTCAATCATATTTGACAACTTTTACAGTGCCACAATTTCCTAACCTTCACTGGTTCCCTGTTGCTTCCTTAACATGCCATTCAAAATGCTCAACAGATGCCCTCAGCATGGTTCCTCATGACTTCCCCTATGCTAAGACTGTCACAGACTCCTGAACATGCCTTACGTCCTTCTGCCTTGGTGCAGTCATTTGCATAACTCCCCAAACATCTTCCCTGCTGTCTGCCTAAACATATTATCTTTGAACTTAACATACAGACACAGCAGGAATATTTCTCAGTTCCTGGGGTTCACAGCGATGTCTTACTATAGATTCCTCCTACTCATGGTTTTGGAAAAGTTCTCACGTTTTTCTTTATGTTGTCTGTTGGACTATATTCTCATTTACCTTGGTTTATACAGGTTTACAGTCTCTTATCTGAATCATTGGGCCAGATGTCATTCAGAATTTGTACTTTTCTTTTGGAAATATTTTTCAACACATACCACGTATTATCTAACAGGCCAGCAGGGCTCTGAGAAACACCCCATAATACAATATCTTCATATCTGTAAAGTGTGACTTTTTTACATTAAGTGAGGTAATTATTATAAAATAATTTCACATTAGCTCAAGATAAGGCTTTGCTGCCATGTTACTTACCAGAAAATCTTTTTGGTTTTATGAGCTTTGTGGATTTCAAGATTATGGAAAGAGATTGTGAACTGGTTTAACTAATTACAGTATGAGCTCCTCTAGTCTGAATCTCACTGGTCTTGGAGTCAGATCCCACCCCAATTTCTTATCTCCAAACCACAGATCCAACACTGCCTGCCACGGAACAGATGATGTCCAAATGATACCTTTTAAAAGAATAGTTCTTCTGCACCTCAGTCCTGGGTGTCCAGAGCGGTGGATAAAAATAGGCAGAGATAATGAGGTGAAGTCCAAGAAAAACCTTTGATTTTGACTTAGATTTCTAATTATTTGTCTTTTTTTTCTCAAAAAATGGAGGGTAGCCAAAACAAAGCAAATAGGTTATTTGTTCATGTAGTTAGGAATCATGATAGCAGTCCGAAGGTCTGAACACTACGTGAGTCCATGAAGTTCTTGATAGGAGACCAGAGAGCTGACATTTCTGATGTCTCAGGAGAGAAAGCAGATTATTAGAAGCAGCAGTCCATTTTCAGGAAGCTCTGTGGGTTCCCTTCTTTATGTCCAACCCCTCAGCTCTGTCTCACATAATATATCTCCATCCCTGCAGAGAACTTCTTCTCTAGGGGACAGCAATGAGGCCCTTCTCACTTGCAGATCACCAATACTGTCCACAAGGCAGAACAATGTGGCTGAGAAAGAACACCAGTGGTTAGGGGACCACAGGGTTAGTCCTGGCCCTCCTACGAACTTGCTCTGACAATAGGCAGGTCCTTACATTTCTCTACCCCACCATTTTCTTGTTTAACACATTGAAATGAAATTAACTGCCAAACTCCAGAATATTCTTGTGATCAAAATGAGGAGCACTTGCTTCTTTTACATAAAATGCCTCAAATGTAACCTTTTTAGTGATCAGTGAGTTCATCAACTTGTCATTCAGGCAAGTGAATTTTTTCAGCTATGACTCAAGAGACAACTATTTCTCTGTCTACTGAAGTCTGCCTATCATTAGAGCCACATAAAAATGTCTTCTCCTTGAAACCTTAAAACATTTACTTAGCAGCCCACTTCATGCACATCATGCTGCATACTCTATCTCATTTAATTCTCCCAGCTGCTCTGCATGATAGAAGCTATTGTGATGCCCACATTATAGATGAAGAAACTGAAATACAGTATAGTGAAGAGATTAGACCAAGGCCACACAGTTTGTAAATAGCAGAGCCAGGGATATGCCAGAGTAAAACGTTCTCCATTCTTTTTATTTTTATATATTTTTTAACATTCTCCATTCTTGTGGCACTTTGTTTTTACCTCCTGTGGTCCTTAATCCACTCTGTCTGTCCCTCACAACACTGTGAGCTGTTAGACAGGTGGGGCTGTGTTTTCTTATACATTTGACATAAAAGTACTCAGTGAATATTGGAAAACTGAATGGATTGGAATGGAATAGAATGGGAGGAAAGGGGTAGGGAAACTGGATGAAGTAATGGGATGATCTGGAATTTCCCATTGTGGAGTATGTCTTTCCAGTCAGTTCCATGTGTG
Source organism: Capromys pilorides (assembly GCA_004027915.1). Lineage (NCBI taxonomy): Eukaryota > Metazoa > Chordata > Mammalia > Rodentia > Capromyidae > Capromys > Capromys pilorides. The sequence goes on along the minus strand of PVKN010015267.1, from coordinate 6,054 downwards.
TTTAGCTCACCTCTCCTAGTCACTGCTATGGAGAGTTATTTGAGAGCATCAGAAATAGCTAGTGTTGGGCTAGGGAGATAGCTCAGTGGTCTAATTACCTGCCTGGCAAGCTCAAAGACTCACGTTTAATTCTCAGTTCCACATGCTGTGCTGGCCACCAAAACCTGGTATGGTGGTGCATGCCTGTAATCCCAGCAGTGGGGTGGCTGAGACAGGAGGATCACTGTAAGTCTAAGTTGTGTAGCAAGATCCTATACCATATAAATAAATAAGAAGATTTTTTTTAAAAAAGAAAAAAAATAGCTAGTGTCTTTGCTTCCTGTGTTAGCGAAAAAATGAGGTTCAGGAGATATTCTGTGAATATGTGTGGAAACTAATGAATGAATAAAAGACTTATTTTCTTTCTAAGAAGTTTCATTTGAATTTCTACACATGCCCGCAAAGTGACCCAGAGTGCCCTAAGCATATACTATTCATAGAATTTCTACTAAAAAATAAAAACTGTGGAATATACTGGAGAGGGAGATAAGATAGAGTACGGAAATTCTCTTATTGTGAAAGAGAACAATTAATGATAGAGTTTTCCAGCTCAAATTGAGTTAAATTTGTTCAAAAGTTAAATATCTTTAAAATAGTAATAATATTTAGATCAAAGTAGTATTTACTGAGTAATTACTGTGTGCCAGGAACTGTGCAGAGTTCTTTAAAAGTATCATCTTGACATATTTTTATGAAAACTCTATGAAGTAGCCACTTTGAAGGTCTCTGCTTTACAGATAAGGAAACAGGAATCTTTCTGTTTAAGGTTGTGCAGCCCAGCACAAGAGCTGGGGTTGTAAGCCAGGCTTACTGTGATAACTAGATTTTAATTAGTTTACCTTATAGCAACACACTTTAACTATATTTGAATAAGATGGGGTGGGACATAGTTTAAATGCTGAATAAAGATCTTCTTAGTGTATCTTGGAAGGCATGGGCCATAGCTTCTTGAGCTTCACCGTCTGTTTCTTGAGAGTGATTGCTGGCTGAATGGCTGGCTCTATAGATGGAGTCACTGAAAATTTGCATTGATTCTTGCCTTTCATTCTCTTTTGTTTTTCTTTCTTTCTTTCTTTCTTTCTTTCTTTCTTTCCTTCCTTCCTTCCTTCCTTCCTTCCTTCCTTCCTTCCTTCCTTCCTTCCTTCCTTCCTCCATCCCCCCCTCTCTTTCTTGCAGTGTGTTTGTGTGAAACCAGGGATTGAATTCAGGGCCTTGAACATGCTAGAAAAGTGTTGTACTACTCAGAAACATTTCTACCCTTTAACTTAATTTTACTTTTGTTGAGAGAAGATCTCATTAAGCTGACCAGGTTGGCCTTAAACTAACCCTCCTCCTTCTGTCTCCTGAATGGCTGGTATCACAGGCATATACTACCTTGCCCAGCCATTCTCTTTGGTTCTTAGGGTCCTGCCCTGCTCCACCAAGCCCAGCCCTTGGGTTCATTAGATTTCTAAGCTTGAACGTAATGTTTTCAGTCTTAAACTGAAATAGATGCCCCTGAGTCAAGAAAGTCTGTTGATAAGAAACCTAGACTATTAGTATAGCTAAAGAAAAATGTAAGTACACCAATGAATTTCTTTATTTATTCTCATCACTTTTACTCTTCCATTTTTGTCGCTGTCAATAGGTACTGGTTAGTGATGATTTTCAGCTGAGACTGTCAGACACAATCCACTAATGACAAACTGAGAGGACAGTGAAATCTGCCATGCTGAGCCATAATCCCAGCCACTTAGACAAGAAATTGTTTTTCAGAGTTTTACACTGCCATTTCTGTTCACCCTCTAATGAATGTTTTCTGTCCATAAATGAAGCAGAGATAGAAGAGGAGGTGAATAAATGCTAACATAAATTGCAGTGGGTCAACCACAAATACAGGCCCTCAAAAAAGTTTTTCTTTTTTCTCTTTAGCATGGGTTAAGGTGCTTGCTGATTTCCAAAGTATTTCCTGAGTTTGCTTAGTATGCCAGATGCATCCAAAATTGCTATTTCAAACTCATATTCCATAACTCATGCGTCAGAGTGGAAGGTCTTTTTCAAAAACAGATAGAGATCAGAATATAATGTGTGCTTTTCACCATGATATGCCACTTACTGACTCACCAGTCACATGCTAAGTAATGGATATTGAAATTGAAGTAGGCAAGCTCCAGAAAGCAATAGTTGACCTTTACTTTTAGTTTCTGAGCATATGAGGTTTTTTTTTTTTTTGCATGATTCATTGCTATGAAGGAAAATTGTCAACTGATGGAAGAAAATGCTTTTACTGCATATTCTGTACTTGTCTAAGTAACTGCACATAGTTTAGCGTTCCTACTCTAGCTCTTTTCATCATCTGAGTCATATCCAGGAGCTAGAGTGATTGTGTTGTCTGGCTATCTTCCCACATACTGTATATGCCATGTTGCTTTGCAGCTCGGCTTTGGATCATTCCTTGGAATCATCGGATCAAACCTTGTTGAGAACAAGCGGCAGATGGTAAGTTTTTATCTCCACAGAATCAAGCTCTTCATCTGAGAAAGATCAACATTTATATGGCTAAGCAGCACATCTCTAAGTTTGTGAGAATTTGGCCAGAGAAGAAACTACGACACGGCCTTTTCTCCCTAAGCCTCTGAGGAACTTGCTTTACAGTTTTGGCTGTGATATGGGGCTTGGTTTCATGTTGCCCAATGCTCCCTCACTGGGTGAACTGATCTCTTAAAGTCATGGGGACAGAATCTTCTGTATCTTGTCCCTTTCTGACCTTCTCACTCTAAGAGGAGTGCTCCAGCATATCCCATTGGGTTCCTGTCCTTGCCTGGAATGCCTGTGTTTCTGTGATTTCCATTACTGCAACCTGGAGTTACTGGCGACTCTCCTATCATCCTTGCTGAGACATTAGCTTTGGGGAAAGTGTTGACAGACAGTTCTGCCTTTTAGGAGATTACAACCTAGAGGACTTTGGTTAAGATAATAAATGTACTTGGGATTCAAATGAAGGAAAAATAAAGCTAGAGAGCTAACCTAAAGTAGCTCCATTACCCATAGTTCAAAACCTAGTGTGTCCTAAATTTGAAAGGAAAGATGAGCATATATATATATGTTCAAATATATATATATATATATATATATATATATATATATATATATATATTTGAACTCTCTGGGTAGCCCAGGATGACCTCGAACTCTAGCGATCCTCCTGCCTCAGCCTCAGAAGTGCTGATATTACAGGTGTGTGCCACCATATTCAAATGAAGCTTTTAAAGTTCAAATATACTAATGGCATCCCCAAAGGGCAAACTGGTATGTATTCCTGGTTCAATCTGAGCTTTCCTGGAGAGGAAGGGTACACAATATAGACTAAATTGCAAGCAGACTGTAATTTTATCAGCTTGTAAATCAAGAACCCTGGTGAGTGGTCAGATGGTGAGCTGATTAGACTTCCCAAGTACAAGGCTCTGTGAGATCTAGACTTTGATAATGGGGTCTATTTAACAGCAAGTTTAATCAGATAATGTAATAGCTCCAGGGACACAGAACTCTCACCATATGTTTTCTCTCAGCAATAGGGGGAATCATCCTCTAGGGAGTTCTAATAGTTTTCTTCTTCCATTTCACCTTGATGTCCCCCATCCCCTACCCCTGCCAGTTGTGCTTGCACTTTTGTCTTAAATTATTCAAAATAATGGAGAAGTTTTAATTGTAGGACTGATCATAGCATAGTTAACAATGCCAACTTCATGACATTGTTCATCCATTATTTAGCAATATCTGTAGTACTGTTAAGTAAGATTTATGGCAGGAGGTTTCTGAACAACTCCCAAAGGAGATTAAATGTTCTCTCTTAGCCTGTTGAAGTGGGAGAATGCTAGGGTGGCCTTGACTTTGATTCCTTCCAAGCTGGATGCCATGTTCTTTCCCTCTCTTTTCCTCAAGCAATGTCAAGTAAGAAAGATGTTGAGGGTGGATTGAGGTAGCAGATATCTATGCCTGCTCCTGTTCACACCTTAAAGCACCTGTGTCCCCACACACTGGGTTGTAGTATCACTTTTGCAATAGAAGCCAAATTATTAGGAAAATTACCTATTCTGTAACATGGTTAGAGAACAGGAAAGTCTGTTTCAAGCAAATATTTTTTTGTGCTTGACATTATCCACATATACCACACAGAATGTATCCATTTCAGACACTTCAATCCTTGTGAAATGTCCCTGACATTCACATCTTCATAAGGGGAATGTTCCCTTTATCTCATTGATGAAGAAAGCCATATAGGGTCACCCTTAGCTTTGTCATTGTCCTCTATGCTAGTAACAATGGGAGGTACTGCAGAGGACACTGGGTAGAAGTTGGTGGGTACTAGGCTATGCTGTAGACTTGATGGACACCATAGGCACACCACTGACCTTCGCTGTGCTTTCATTTACACATAAATAAAATACAGGGTTAGATTACATGACAGCAAAGGGCCAACATTTTTTCTTTTTTAGTCTGAGGGTGGAAAGGTAACACAAATTTCTGCGTGCACAGCATGTTGGATACCAGCACATGTGGTGCTGAGAGAGTGAATTTCTTAGCTTTCTCTGAAAGTATAAAGAGAGACTTGGTGTGGTAGTGTGCTCCTGTAATCTCAACACTTGGAAGACTGAAAAACAGGAGGATCACTATGAGTCCTATCTGTGTAATGAGACCCTATAGACCCTGTACTAAATACATTTTTCCAAAAAGAAAGAAAATATAAAAAAATGTGGTTCATGTGTTCTGTCCCTTCTCACCTACCACCACTCCCATTCATTCTGCATGACTGAAAAGAGTATTCCCATGGGGTGGCAACTAGAGTTTGGCTTTAGCTAGCAATCTCTTGGGATCACCTACTCTTCAGAAGTATCAAAGACCAGAAAACTAACAAACACTCTTTGTCTTGTTCCCCTCCTGTAGCTGGTGGCTTCAATTGTGTTTATCAGCTTTGGTGTGATTGCAGCTTTCTGTTGTGCCATAGTTGATGGGGTCTTCGCTGCCAGACACATTGTAAGTGTTATTAGCCCTGGACGTAAATAAATATGCAATACAGCAAGGCTCTATTGAATGTGTGCTGGATATTCAGTGCCATGCTGAGTGTTTTGAGTGGTACACATGAGAGGAAATGCAGGGCTCCCTTTCTCAGAGCTCACAGTCAGGACAAGATCACAGATGGATGTACAGACATCTAGAAAAATGGGGCTTCACTGGAGGCACAAACTCTGTGTTTTATCATGGTTTATATTAGACTGCAGTGGCCAGGGAAAGCTTCCTGGGGGTTGTAGGGATAGAGTTAGACCTTTGGCATACAAGATTTGGAAAGGGAAAATCATAGGCCTGGGAGCTAGTGGAAAAGCTTGCTCTTAGGGTTGCAGGTAGGGACAGAGCAACAAGAAGCCATATGATTCAAGATTTTATGGCTGACCTCTTCAACAACAGCAGGAGCATATCATGGGGACAGAGTCATCTTTTTTCATATATCCAAGCTTTGCTGTTCCTCCAATAGTGTTTAGATGGTAGTAATGAGTAGCCCTGCATTTATGATTGCTCAATGCTTCCTGCTGTGGAGAAGCTACACCTTGAGTAAAGGACCAATGGACCACTGAGTCCCAAACCTGTGTTTCTTTTCTAGAGAAGCCCAGATCAAGGCTTTCCTGTTTGGCACTAAGGCCCTTTCAGCAATACTTTTCTCACACTATTTTAGACTTCTGGCCCAGGGACAACTCCTCCATTAAGCTTGGTAAAAACAATGCCTAGGCCCAATGGTACTTCCAGGGTCCCACAAAAACATTAGAATTTCTTTTCAAATAAGAGAAATGATGCCAAGTGTGGTGGCACATGTCTATAATCCCAGCACTCAGGAGGTTGAGGCAGGAAGATCTCCATGAGTTTGAGACCAGCCTGGGCTACATATTTTTTCCTGCTTTCTGCCCTAAAAAAGACTCTTTCTCTCTCTCTCTCTCTCTCTCTCTCTCTCTCTCTCTCTCTCTCTCTCTCTCTCTCTCTCTCTCT
>PVKN010015266.1:0-18615 GCA_004027915.1 Capromys pilorides | reverse complement strand
GGTGGTGCTTTGGTCATCTTTGCCTCCTTTACCACCAGCTAGTTCACTTCGCATTTCTTGCTTCTCTTCCCTTTTCAGGGACCAATAGTTCAATACCTGTTACTTCTACACCATTTTAAAAATGAAGGTAGGAAGAAAAGAAAAGAAAGGGAAAGGTAAGGAAGGTAAGTCTTACTCACTGAGGGATTTCTCCCTATTCCCTGTGACCCTTGCTCTACACCCAGGGCTTCTTACTCTTGCAAGGTCCCCGATGTGGCAGAGAGCCCAAGGATCGGGCTTGGTTCTCCAGGGCGTGCGGCCCCCTACGAGGAGAGCCGCCCAGACTGCTGAGGTCAGTGTTCACCGCGCCCAGGCAGCACAACCCCTATGGTTCCCAGCCGTAAAGTACTCAGATCAGTCTGTGACACAGACCCTCTCTGAGCACTAATTAGCCTCTGAGTAATTTCTCATGTAACTCCAGCTTCAGCCATATGTATACGCAGATGTAGTTTGCTTTGCAATCCTCCCCTTCCTCTTCATGTCACCCTCCCTTTGCCACCTGGCCCCTTTGCTGTGCTCTTCGCATTTTATTCACCACCTTCTTCTCACAAACCATCTTAGCACCAGCCTTGGCTCTTCAAGGCCGGCAACTTTAGGAATCCTACAGCCTCCCGCTCGAGTGCACTCACAGAGGCCAGTATTAAAACCCAGACTCCTTCTCTCTAGAGAGACAACAGACTGAGGTGCACCAGAGGAGCCGCTTGCTGACTCGGTTCCCTTATAATTATTTTTCTTCTTTTGATTTTAAAAAAATAGTTCCTGAAAGTTCCATACAGCGGCACCTTTTCTCATCCTCTTGGGTGCCTCGCCTCAGTCGCAGCCTTCCTTGGGTCCTGAGAGGGCCCTCCTTCTCCTTCCTTCCTCTTCTTTCAGCATCAGGACCCCTTGGGAAGTGGGCTTTGGTACAAGACTGCGCTTGTCTACTTGACCCAGCTGTGACTGCATTCCCACAACTTTGCTTTGGAAATTTCCAACTCTTCTTTGCCTCTGCCCATGGCTAGACCCGTTTCCTCCTTTCTTTTTCCCTACTCCCACTTGTAAAATCTTACTTCTCAAATGGCACAGCATGTGCTGGACACACCACCATCAGTTGATATGAAGTTCAAGAAGACAGCGGTGTGGTCCTGAAGGCTGTGCCCATGTCCACATCCATTGTCACTTTGTAGGAGGTCCAATGTGGTCCTTTTCTACACTGGAAAATGGCATGGGGCCTTGGAAGTGAAGGTTTTGGAGTCTCATGGGCCAAAGTTATGAACAAGGCTCCAGGGCTGGGGAGATGGCTCAGAGGCATAAGCACCTGCCTGGCAAGCAGAAGGATCCAAGTTTGACACTCTGTGCCACCTGCCATGTGTGGCCCCTGGGATGCGTCATGCAGGCCCCAGAACCCCAGTGTGGTAGTGCACATCTCTGATTGCAACTCTGGGGAGGCTGAGACAGGAGGATCACTGCGGGTGTGAACTCCATAGGTTAGACCCTGTACCAAAAGAATAAAGAGAACCAAGGCTCTCCAGCTCACTAGCTGTGTAGCCTTGAAAATGTTAACCTGCCTGAACCTTAGCCTCCTTACCTTTACAGAAGGAGAGAACACACAGCTTGCAAAAACTTACCATGAGATTGACAGTGACTTCGTGAATTACCTGGCATATGATAAGAAAATAGTAAACGAAAACTATTTTTGCTTTGAGTCAGTCCAAACCCTCGTTCTTTCACTTATTAGGGTTTCGTCATTAAAGCACGTTTACTGCTTTTTGAGTTTCAATTTCTGTATCTGTTAAATGAGGAGAAAAAAGTCCTTATGTTCTAGGATTCTTAGGAAGACTGAAGTAATTAAACAAGACAATCACTCATGCTGTCCACAAGTGTTCTTTCTTTTACACTTCCTGAACAAACACATATCCTACTGAACACATCAGAACTTTACCTTTTTCTTTTTCAGTCTTGGGTATTGAGCTTAAGACCTTTGCGCTCAGACACATTCTCAGCCCTGTTTATTTTGAGGCAAAATCTTGATAAGTAGCTAAGTTGTCCAGGTGGGGCTCTAATTTGTGACCCTCTGCCCTGGCCTCCCAGCGTGCTGGCATTGCAGGCTTATGATACCACACCTACATCGTAACTTTTTGCAGTATGAACTTGCCAGTAGATGTTGTAACAGATTGAAGGCTCTTCTTTAGTTCAAGGAAACATCTGTTTTGATAGCTTAGAAAAGTAGCATCCATTTTCTCCTGCTGATCAGTGGAAACATTTCCATAAAATAGTACTTCTGATTTTTGCTTTACACAGGATATGTACGTCTTTCAGCACCCAAATACCACACAAAGAAAGAAAGAAAGAAAGAAAGAAAGAAAGAAAGAAAGAAAGAAAGAGGAGACAGGAGGAAAAAAGGAAAAGGAACACTGTCTTAGTTACTGTTCTGTCGTTGCTGGGACAAATACCCAACACACAAGCTTAGAGAAGGAAAGATTTATTTAGCTCACAGTTACTGGAGGTTTCAAGACACTGGAGGAGAGGCTAGGGTGCCACCGTGTCCAGGGTGATCTGCTGCTAGGCCTGGGGATGTGGGGCACGAGGGGAGGCACATGCTGTCAGTTTAACAGTTGGAGCCTCTCTGGCCCCACCCTGGTCCCCTGGCCCTGCCTCTTGAGCAGAGTGCTTGACATCCCCATGATTTACATGAAGCTTTGGGGGGACAACTAGATACAAATCTTAACAAACACCATTTACTGAATGTGGCCTTTTCAGACAATATCTAACCTAAAAGAGCTGTAGAGTGTCCCCTTGTAAGAAAGAAACACTTAGGGACTTGGATGAATTCATTTTTCACAGTCAACTAGGAGGCAGGTTCTCATACTCATTCATTTCTTTCAAGAACTTAGGAAATGTAAAGTAAAAAGAAACAGGAAATTAGGAAACACATTACTCTCAGTAGAACATGAACAGATTCTTTTTCCTTCTCATAGGGCTCTGAAGAAAACATGCTCTGTAAATGCAGATTGTGTCTTATTCTACATAATTCTGCACAAACACTTTTGTATCATACGAACTGGAGGGTGAAGGCTGAAATCTGGCCTTTCCTGATTTGAATCTAAACTTCAGCATTTATGATCTGCAATGCATTTAACCTTTGTATGCCTCAGTTCCCTTTGGTGTTAAAAATGGACAGCCTGTTCTCCCCTCATATAGTTTTTAGTAGAAACAAGAACATAATTGACGCATGCTAAAGCAGGTAACACAATATCCTGCACAGAATAGATAATAAAGGCTGGCACTGTTCTCTTCTTCATGTAGGTTTATCCAATAGTGTGAATCTGATAATCATAGCTGATCAATACAAGTAAATAATGGGGCCTGTTGGAAGACTGTATCCATTGAATTAATCTTGTTTTCACTAGTATAAATCAATTTGAAGAAGCATCTGCTCTTGAGAGGAGCAGAGATGCCTGAGTTGTTTTAATGCATGGTATAATTTGATTTTAATTTTGATGAGCAAAATAAGGATCTTGCCTGTGTCATGATTATTATTGATCAAAATAACTGTAAGCCTGGTGGACTTAGAATGAACCTGGTGCGTGACTTTAAGGAAGGTGTTGCGCATCTTATAGGTGAGGAAACTAAGGCCCTGAACTGAGAGCCTTCCTCAAGTTAAGGAGGAAAAGAATTTGAACATCGTAGTAGAAAGATTTGAACATAGCTCTTCCTTTTCTGTATTTGAGATTTTGGTACTATATGATGAAAGAGATCATTGCTACAGACATGCCCCTTATTTTGCTCATAATAGAACCAAATCCATACCATTTTTTAACTTATTACACTTTCTGGAAAACGACAACAGTCTGGGATAAGGTTAATCCATTTTTGTTTAGTTTTGCCTTGTTTCTGTTTGATGAGCTGTATCTAGATAAGCTCCTCCTCTGAATGCAATAGGATCGTCTTCCTGGCAGATAAGGCCAGCCCTTGTGTGAGGTGTTAAACTGGCATATTTATTGATAGATCAGGGATATAGAAGGTACAATTGTTTTCTTTCAGAATTTTAACACTTGCCAAAGGAATTAAACTTATATTCAACACATACCTACGGTGTGACAGAAACTATAAGTCACAACAATATTCTCTCATTTATTACGTCATTGGGTGAGGTAAACATTTTCATCTTCATTTATATATATATATATATAAATAATATATGACATATATATATATATATATATATATATATATATATATATATGTAAGGGGGAGAGGGCTGGAAATTTATGTGTAAGTGTATATAAATATATTGTTGAAGGGTTAAATCGATGTTGGTAAAGTGACAAATTGTAGTTCTTTGTTCTAGGGTTTTGCTTACCTTGACCACATACATTTATCACTCTTCCCAGTAGTCATTTGGGCCATGCTAGGGTCAGACTGCCTTTCAGTGAAGCCATGTGTAATTTGAGAGGCACATGCAACAGGGACATGTATAGCAGAACCCTTAGAAGCCAGGCTCAGAGTTAGGGGATAGGGAGGAGAAAAGGTAGGTGGCAACAATGCAAAAGCTGTGGCCCTGTGAAAATTTAGATTTGGAAGTTATTTTTAATCAAGCTCAATGAGAAGAGCCTCTCTCCAGGTATTACAAAGTTGCAGTCAACAACCGATGTTCCCACCCCTCTTGTCTCCAGTGTGATTTTATTGAACACAGGTTTAATTGACCTGAAAAAGAAACTTACTTGTTTGGAAAGTTGTGCGCACTGCCAGCAAAATGAACCTCCAGGGTTCCTGCTGCGGGTGGGGCTTGGCCGGGCTGCTTTCTGCAGTGCTTTCTGACAGCGGAGTGCTGGTGGCTCACCACATTGTAAATGCCTCATGAGTCACAGTTTGGGAGGCAGTGCTGACCGTGAGAGAAAGACCCAAGTGTGGCTAAGGATTTCCTTTCACTGGGCTTGGTCGTTCCAGAACTGAATGGCATTGAATACTACAGAAGGACTCCACAACATCTATGATCAACAGGGGCAAAATGTACGAGGACGCAAGGTTTACCTGGCACAGTGTCACCTCCCTTCACACACTGCAATGCACGAGGACCTTAACTCAAGGGGGTCAGCTGCAAGGGAGTGTTCAAGGGAAAAAATGCCATCTATGTATGAACTCCAGGCTCCATGTTGCCCCTCCATGAGCTTCAGTTTCATTATCTGTAAAATAGAAATGAGTCCTACCTTGCCCAAGGGGCACCAAGGCTTCTGGAAGTCAGCAGCTCTATGAAATTTAGCAAATGGTTTCCCATGACCACATTCTTGTCTTGTGGGATAGAGAGGAGAGGAGAGGAAGTAAAAAGAATTAAGACATGTTATGGACATGTACCTGTTCCTCCCAAAGAAAGTAATTTATATGTACTGCAAAATGTACTCATAAAAATTGAAAAAAATCCAAATTCTTCTTGTGTGGACTTTATATCTTGGTGGCCTGACAGCTTCCTTGAAGTCTCCATTTCTTACATATACAATGAAAGGGTGGAGCTAGATTATCTCTAATGTCTTTCCTATCAATATTGCCGAACAACTTTTTTCTCCCAGTATCTGAGGGGAAAGGCAGCTTTGAATCTGTGAAATATTGCAGCATTTCTTGATTTTTCAGTTTTAGGCATTCTATGGCCTATCAATTATGAAAGATAAAGATTTAATTAATGCCCATATCCATCATCCTATCACCAGGAGTACATGTACAGCATTTATAATTCTATTCTTCCACATAAACACATCATAATCTATTTTGGTTAGGTCTATCATCAGGGCTTACCTGAATCTGAGTGTATAACTACTAGCCACAGCTGGGCTATATAGAACACTCAAATGTTTTCCTTTCTCGCCCAAGTACTTACTTGTCCCTAGGCTGCCTGCTTTGTAGCTTTCTACTTTTTCTATAAGCTTCCTACTTATCCCTGCTTCATACTCAAGCTCTTCAATATTTCTTGATCATATTTACCAGTTTTATCTTCTTGAGACACAACTTTTAGATCCTTCTTACCAATTCAGTCTTCACCTGCTGGCTGTGAGCTGTGGTCATCCTGGGGTTATTCTCTAATACTACAGCAATTCTCTGCCATTTCTTGTGGATTTCTTTTATCTTTTCCTGTTGCATTCCTCATGAGTTGGGCCCTGTGTAGATATCCTGATTGATTTATTTCCTTTTCTTTTTAATGGAGCCCTTTCTCCAGTAGTTTGCTGTGGATGTATATATTTTGAGAACTTACATGTCTGAAAACCATAGTCTACCCTTCTTTATGTTTATAGTTTAATCAGATATGGAATTTAAGAGGGAAATAATTTTCGTTCCAGTATAGAGAAAAAAAAAATCTGGAGTCATCTTGGTCCTTTATGTACTCTTCATGTTTCTTTTGCAAATCTTTTAAGATGTTACTTTTCTTCAGTGTTGTGAAATTTTATACTAATGAGCCTGGATTTGTTTTCAGTTACTGTGCTAGTGCTAACATTAGGTTAGATTATCCTTATGTTTCTTCCAAACTCTACACTTAGTGAGTCTCTTCTCGGTGGTTGCTTTTAACCTAGGAGTTTAATTAATGCTCTTCTTCCACAACACCAGAGACACTTCTACAATAGCTGCTATGGTGCTGTTGGATGGTTAGTGGAGCATTTCTGTATCATGCAGCCTACAGGCCTTATCATGGGAACGCAATTGAAATTTGTTACATAAACAAACAGAAAAACTTAGGGTCTCTTGGGAGCAGGGACATAGAATCTCTACTTCACAGATTTCACAATTTGCTATACATTTTGGAACTTTGTGTAATGCATAATTTAGTTATCTACCTGGGCAAATTCTGGACTGTTATCTGTAACCTTTCAAAAGGAGATGAACAAAAGTATTTTTCAGTTTCTAAAGATTCATCAAAATCTACTGTTGCTCACTCTCGGGATGTTTATGATCAAAGAAAGGCAAATGTTCTGGAGACACACCCTTCTTTGACATTTATAGGGGCCCAAACTTGAATGCAAAGTAAGCTCCATGTACCTATTTCTAAATATTTAAAGATTTATTAATTTAGATTTTAAAATGTGAAATCCAATGTACTCTCCCTTCATGCTTCAACAAATGTGTTTTCCTTAGGATTCTGGGAATTCTTGGGGTCTGGAAAGAGCTGGCCTTCCATCAGCAGACAGCAGCATCTCGTTTCCTACCTTCAGTCAGGTCTGCTCACCCTCTGTGGCAGCCACTTCATAGTTATAGACATGTAGACATGGCAGCCACATGGCCATGCGTTGCGCCCTGATCTGTAAACAGCTGCCCTTGGCCACTGCGTAAGGAACTGGCATCGTGGTGTTGAGCCCATAAGTGTTGATTCCATGTCTTCCTGAGTGTTGGTGGCTCAGCCAACACGCAGGACAGTCTTGGGTCAGAAACCTGTGCTTGCCCCAGAATGGGTCTAAGAGCAGTTCAGACAAGGGATCAGACAACCATGGAGAACTAGAGAGAGAAGCATGTCTTCTGCTCTCAAGGTGTGAATGTGGTCCTGTGAATTCCTCTGCAGGAGAAGGCCAGAAAAGGGCCCCCCAAAAGTAAGCAGCAGGGAAGAGCTGTCTCCTTATTAAGATTCTCAGAAAGTAAGAGAAGCCTGGCTGTGATTTCTGTTTGCTTGATGGCGACTCTATCAAGGAAATGCACGTTATTCTGGGCGACTCCTTTGACCTCTAACTTCCCACTTGAAGTCCACAACAAAATAAAGGAACTGAAAGAATTTTGCCCTTTTATTATTAGTTATAGATAGATAGATAGATAGATAGATAGATAGATAGATAGATAGATAGCTCTTTTTTTGTGGCTGGCTCAGCCCATCCTGGCAGTAGGGCTAGCATGACATGTGGTGCCAGAGATCAAACCATGGTCCCTGTGTGCTTACCTAAGCTTACCTAAGAAGGCACTTAGGACCACTGAGCCATCACATTGGTCCCTTCAAATGCATAGCACTTCATAGCTTATGCTGGTCCAACCTACATAATACATCAGAATTTAAATGTCTCCTGGTTTAAAGTGAGGCTTAGATGAGGTTATGCTCCCCTTTTATGAAGACTTGGGGACAAACCCAGATTTAGACTTAGTGGTTTGAATATTAAAAACTGGTTCCTTTCTCTGATTTTATATTACTGCTTCAAATTCCATGAGATAGGAAATAAGTGACATGGTGAGAAAGCTTGGCCCATAACAGGTGGCCACCCAGACCTTCAGGAAGGGACCTCAGTGAGAATTGTGAAGATTGAAATGCCTTTGTTCCTGATGGATTGTCTGATGGGCTTAGAAACAGCTACATTTGGCATTTCAAAAACTTTACATGTAAGTGATGTCTTCAATTAAAAGCCTTCCTTTCTCACACTCGCCATCCTACTCCAATTGCTCATTTTGTTTCAATATTTATAAAGCATCTGACATTGCTTTTATTTCTTGTCATTTTTTGCTAAGCAAAGGGGGAAAAACAAAATAGGCAAGTGTCAGGATGCTTTTGAAATAGACATTGTTCTGTGTTTAGCTATTATCCTCCCTCTCTGAAGTTCTGCTTCACCTCCACCTTCATGTGGTACGTATCAAAACGGAGAGTAAATCAACTGCTCATACTTCCGCTCACTGAGTCCAATGTTGGGTGCAGAATGTTCCTTCTGTAGGGTTGGTTGGTGGCGATGAAGGACGAGTAGATCTGCAACCTGAATACTGAAATCATTTGTAGTCTTTCTAGCAGTTCAGTTTTGTCCTGGATCTTAGAATTGGCTTTGTCTAGTTGCTATAGCTTCAAATGGGTATTGCATACTGATAATTAATTTTTCTCTTGTTGTAGCTTCTATGCCTTGTACTTACCCATCTCTGTTTTCACACCCACACCAAACTCATTCGTTGAGTTAACCTTGTCCTTTAATGAGCATACAGTCAGGCAAGTCAAAAATATATGCCTGCATTTGTGCCTGACATAGGATGCTCACCACCTATCAATTGAGTAAGGAAACACGTCATCCTCTCATTTTATGGTCTCTGAGGTCATTTCCTGGCTACCAATTTTTATTGTTACTTTATGAATTTTGTAAAATTTGACTACAACATCATAAAGAGTTTGTAGAAAGCCCAAATACTTTCTTCAAAAACAAATATGGTGGCACCAACATATTATTGTTGGCCTCATTCTTTGGTGGACTTTCCTTGAGAATCCAAGTATTACTTCAGTGGAACAGCTTTTCTCAGTGCTTTCTGGAATTGCTTATTTTTGGAGCTGCTTCAGGAGTTAGTGCCTCATCACTGTTTCTAAGCAGTGAAGTTTCTTGAAAGAAAAGCAAACTGCTAGGGTGCTTCAAGAAAGAAGTTTGCATGCGCATATCTCAAGCATGAAATTACTTTATTACTTTGTCTGGCACTTCAACTTTTCCATGAAGTTTCAACAAGCAAGACTTCAAATTCAGAAAATAAAAAATCACAAGTTGTCAATTGTAGAGCACAAATAAAAATGTTAAATAGAGCACCCATAGTCTGATTTGCTCCTGCCCAAACAAGAAGAAATGACCAGATAGAACAAAAATCACACTTGATAATGTCCCTAAAGATCTATGATCACAAAGAAAGGTAGAAGAACTAAACGGTAAGGAGATGAGCTTTTCCAAGATGAGCAAGGAAGGGGGCGTGGTCCACTCTTCGATGTAGGTCAATGACTGGAGATAAAGGAGTAGGAGAGGGGACCCCTCAAGGAACAGGAAGACATGACAAATGGATGATCATCAAGACCAGTAGTCTCCCAGCATGGAAAACTTGAGATTGAGAAGCATCATGGTTGGGACCATGCCTTTAAATCTTAAGACTTTAGTCTTACTGTGTTGAGTTCTTGCTAACCCAGGGTCATTAAGTTGATAATTTTTGACCTCTTGAGGTCATTCAGTCCTACTATCTCTCAGTTTCCAGGTCTAACAGTCTCACAGGTTGTGGCTCTAGAACACTGCTAGAGAAAGAAGCCTGAACCTACTTTGAAAGAAAAAGCACTGAGACCAGCCAGATAGCTCCTGTACTGGATTTCTGATTCACTGAAAGATTTCAGCTGCAGTGTAATATGTGAATGAGGGGCAGAGTTGAAATGAAGAGAAAAATCTCTTTCAATTCCTCATGCCTGAATTCCAGCTCCCCTCCAGAGGAGCTAAATATGCAACCTTCTTCCCAAACAGTCTGACCCTTGATTGATTAAATGTATCAGTATGTCACCCAAGTTTCATAAATGAATTCTTCCAGTATCTGTTGTTCTTTTAGACCTTGTTACAGTTTGTGTCTAGCTGTCCCCCAAAAGCCTCAAACAATTATAGGCTGGACTTCCATACTCTGTGATTAATTCATGATCCAGTGCTAGGATTACAGGTGTGAGTGCTGCTGGGATTGTGGGTGTCAGTGCTATTCCTGGCCTGGGGCAGATAGGCTGAATGCAACATAAGGGAGATGGACTTGCTCTCCGTAGCCATTGTTGCTGCTACACTTCCCCTTTGCTCTTGCTCTTTTTTGCTGCAGTGAACCGCTGCTCTCCGCCATGTGCTGTCTGCCTTGGAGCCAGCTGAGTATGGACTGAAACCTCCACTAACTGTGAGCTAAATCAACCTTTCCTTCCTTCATTTTGGGTGTCTGGTATTTGTTCCAGAAACAAGAGAAGAGTAACAGAGACAGACATAATATACAATTTAAACATGTCCAACATACAATTAAAAAACATTATAAGGTAGGCTATAAAGCAGAAAGGTATGAGAAAGATTAAGAGAAAATCAGTAATAATAAATAAACCCTGCAATGAAGATGTTAGAATAACAAATATTTCTAAAATAGCTATTAGTAAACATGTCAAATATATAATGATTTTTTGATATTTTTCTCTATAAACATGCCACATTCCTAAAGAAGACATGAAGGGACAGAAGCAAGAACAAAGAATAGAAGGAGCAAACAAAATGAAATACAACAACTGTAGATTAAACCTAACCATACTGATAATTACCCTGAGACCCTCCAATTAAGAGAAAAGTGTCAGGTTGGCTGAAGAAGCAGGGCTTAACTAAGTGTTGTTTACACGAGACCTTTTAAGCAGAAAGGCAAAGTTGAAAGTAAAATATTGAGGAGGGATGAATGATCCATGTATCAAGAATAAGAAAACCAGTTTAATATCAGATTGATAGTCAAGAAGAAGTTGTAGGGTGATTTTATGAAGTGAAGAAGTCCTTGCACAACTACAGAGATATAACAAAATGATTGAGCTATGTATTTTAAATTGTGCTCACTGAAATTGCACTGTTGATTCATGAGTGAATCATGCAAGTTATCATGTATCTTAATAAAACTGCTTCAAAAGAAGAAAGTGAATCTGTAATGGACTGACGTGATTAAAACTCAGTGCTGTACTCCTCCAGTTCAGGAATTTTTCTGCTATAGTCATGGAGTGTGTTGGATTGAACTGGTCAGACGCTCTCAGATGTTAAAATGCTTATTCCTAGAGGCATCTGTCCTTGAGAGATGACCATGTTGCTCTTACATACATATCCATCTCTTCATTTTTAATCTATATTATACTATATATGGTATTTTAAATGATTTTGTTCACATAATGTCATGTTCTACTTTATGTTTAACAAAACATGTTCAGCTTTACATTTGGTTGTATTGTAATCTTCTTTAATTTTTAAAATTCTTAGCAGAAGAGAAACTGCTTATTGGCCCCAGTTTCCTCTCATCCCCACATACCACTGGTGTGCAGGACAACTCTG
Organism: Capromys pilorides; assembly: GCA_004027915.1. Classification (NCBI taxonomy): domain Eukaryota; kingdom Metazoa; phylum Chordata; class Mammalia; order Rodentia; family Capromyidae; genus Capromys; species Capromys pilorides. The sequence continues at coordinate 6,823 of PVKN010015266.1, read as the reverse complement.
CCACCCCAGGAAACTTGGAGTCCTTTCTCAGGGCCTAGAATCAAGGTGGGAATTGGGAGCTGCCTGGACCAATAACATGTTGCTTTGCAAGTTCTAAGGCCTGGCTTTCAGGAAGGCCTGCCTGGGCTGCTGTGGGGGTGGTAGTTCTGCCTCAGACAGAGTAGGATACATACTGCAAGGGACTCCAAGTGTCCTGGTTTGGACCCAGAGCCAACTTGCATACATTGGACAGAGGCATCTTGAGCCTCCTGGCCACTGGCCTCATCTGAGTCAAGTCTCATAAATGACCTGTGCCTGAGCTAATGGGGTAGACCATCAGACGAAGTACAAAGCAAGGCCTGGCTGCTGCTTCAAGCCATGACGTTTCGGAGTGCTTTGCTATATAGCAAGGTTAAATGAAAGAGAAATTGCTACCTGGAGTGGGTGGTGTTTTAAGTGGCACCTTAAAACACTTGCCACTGATTTGGGGACCAGATGGCGGAAGGTGGTCTGGAGGGTGGGGTTAGAGGAACAGGTAGTGAAGACAGAGCGAATACAGGGGAGCTCCACTGGGGGCCGGGGCAGGCCCCGTTAGGAATGGGAGGATGATTAGCATGTTTATTCTCTGCAGCAATTTCAGGCTGGGATATGAATTTAACTATCTGTGGCTATGGACAAGTTTACAGGTAAAATGTTGGAAATAACAATAGTCTTTTTTTTTATCTGCATATGATAAGATGCAGGAAAGGATGCATGAACTCAGAAACACACACATACACACACACACAAAGAAAAAAACCTGACTGATTGGAAGGGACAATTAAAAGATATGTATTAGACTCAGGACTTGTAGATATATAATAACTTCTTTAAGAATTTGCAAAGGGGCTGGGGAGATAGCTCAGCAGTCTTACTTGCCTGGCAAGTGCAAGGACCGGAGTTGGATTCCTGGGGGTGGTGGTCCACACCTGATCCCAGCACTAGGGAGGGATCACTGCAAATTTGAACTGCGAGGCAAGACCCTGTAACAAATAAATAAATAAATAAATAAATAAATAAATAAATAAGAATTTACAAAACAAAACTAGAGGGCACAACCCGCTTGGGCCCCCCTTCTATCCCTCTGTTGGACAGAAGCTTTCTTTCCCCCAATAAATGTGTTCTGCTCATAAAAAATAAATAAATAAACAGAATTAGAGAGTATTTAAAGTGGTTCTTGGAAGACCCTTTCCCTCTCCCAAGGGACTCATAAGAACCCATCCCGCAGCACCCTGACGCAGAGCCCCAAAGAGACGGAAACCTCTTAAAACAACAGTGTGGCTCTGGCAGCATATGAATCCCAGTTGAATTCACAGGAGAGCTGCAGTGGTTTTAACTTTTTAATGATTTTGCTTTTTAATACCCCAACTATATTTTACTTTGCAATTTCTTATTAATGAGGACATATCTGTGATACACAATGGTTAAATATATCGTGGGTGGTATGCACATGTGCGTAACCCCTTAGTTCTTTTTAGTCCTTTCCCCTCTAACCCCTCCCTGTTTCCTCCAACTTGTCCCCCTCCCCATTTAGAAAAAGCTATTTCCATTTTCTTCTTCAGTTCTTTCAAAAATCCCCCTTCCTTCTTTCCCTCTCCCCTCCCTCCATCTCTTCCCATTTGAAAAAGATTTCCTAGCAGGGGCCGTCCAAATAACTCAACCATTAAAGTGCCTGCAAGCAGGTGCAGGGGCCAGGGTAGACAGCATTTGAGATTGGGCCTGGTGGTGCATGCCTGTAATCCCAGCTCTTTGGAGGCTGTAAACAGGCAGATCACTACGAGTCCGATCTAGTAGTGAGACCCTGAACACCCTTAGACCCTTCCCTAAAATATATAAAAGAAATAGAAAAGAAAAAGATCTCCCAGCTTCCTGTTATCTGCCCCTTATTTTCCTCTTTATTTATAGTTTTTATTTCTCATATAAGACTGTGTGGCATTTTCAGATTTTATATCTGATTTTTTTCACTTAACATTATGGTGTTAAGGTGTACCCATTTGTTTACAAATGACTCCGCTGTGTCCTTCCTGAAGGCAAGGGTATTCCATTGCATATAAATACCACATTATCTTTTCATCTGTTGGTGGATAGACAGGCTCCTTCCAAGACTTTGCTATTATGAATCGTGCTGCTCTGAACGTGCTAGGCGTGTATCACTTTTGTGTGATGATATTAATTCTTTCGGGAAGATTCCTAGAAGGGCACTAGGTATTAAATCAAATGACCCATAATTCATTAAGTTATGCAGGGATAGTGAGGCAAACCAAGATTGAAGATGGAGAAACAGGGCTGGCCTGGTAGCTCAGAGGACTAAAGCACCTGCTTAGGCAGAGCACAGCGACTGGGGTTCAATCCCCTGTGTGCCCTGCCGGCCCACCCCTGGGGCACTCAGAGACAGTAATTGAGATTGGGTGTGGTGACGCATGTCTGTAATCCCAGCACTTTGGAGGCTGAAAACAGGAGAACCACTACAAGTCCAATCTGGTAGTCAGACCCTGAACACCCTGTAGACCCTATCCTAAATACAGGGTCTCAAAAAAAAAAAAAAAAAAAAAAGATGGAGAAACAAACAGGATGCAGAAGAAGACAAGGGAAAAAGGAGGTGAGCTAAGTTCAACTTCAAGCATGGTGAGTTTGAGATATCTAATACAAAAATAGTCTTCCCAAGTTCCAGTTTCATTGTGATGTGTCTTTTTAAGTGCCATCAGTGATGGGTCACTGTTGGCCAAAACCATATTGCATTTTCTATTCTAGATTTTGAGACCCTCCACACTTTGACCACTATCAAGTTTTCTGAAACAACGTTATATCGTTCCCTTTTACCAAACACCTGCTCTTCATCTTCTGGGAAGGCTGCCCACTGAGCCACTCCTTCCATCTGGAATGCACACCCTTTCTGCCCTCCTAGCCAAAGCCCTGTCTGTGTTGTAAGACTTGCCTCAGATAACTTTACACAGTTAGGGTCCCCTAAAACCCAAGCGGAAATACTTCTACCTGCAAGGCTTTGTCAATTTTGTTTACATGTACAGGTGACATAAAATTCCTCCTTACTTGTATTTACCTATTAAAATACAGCTCCTCCTCAGTATCTTAGGGAGTGGTTCCGTGACCCCCCTTATACCAAAATTTGTAGTTGTCCAAGTGCTGTATAAAATCAGCTTTGCTGTGTTTAAGGACTATCTTCCTGCATTCTCACTGGAACAGGAAATCATCTCTAGATGATGTATAATATCTAGTATAAGTTAAATGATTTTTTATTTTTTATTATTTTTAATAAGAAATTACAATGTGACAGTTTCAAAACATGTTAGTCGTACATTGCCAATAATTGATACAGTGCATATTGTTGTCCTCGTTGTAGTTACACAGAGCACAGTGTGTAGACATGATAAATTTTCTAATGGTTATTAGTACAATAGATTTCTTCTCTTTGATCTAAGAAAAGGTAATTCTATACATAGTCAAATGTTCCATAATTGCAGTGGGTTACTGTGAAACTGGCAATGTTGGAAGCTATTGATTAGAGCCTTTTACAACTCAGCATACTAAACTACCTTTACTTTTTTATGCATCATGTTTAAACTTTTCTGCTGGGTGGTTAAGGGCAAGTTAAAGCAAGACCTGTATAACAAAACATGTAGTTTTTGTATCTCCCAAGGTCAGTCAAATCCCCTCAAGATTTACTTTGGAACTATGTAGAACTTTTGTCAGTGTCAGCCGTCTGGATGAGTCACGGTCATTGCTTGACCAATTTGCTCACTGTGAAAGCCTGAGAGAATGTTTTCTCTCTAGGTGACTCTCCTTAGGCACACTATATACCTTCAATCCCTTTCCTCTGTGGTCCCTTAATCTCCTTGAACAGAAAATTTGGGAAACCACTGAGTTATAGGATGTTATAGCACAGGTTCTGTTCTGTCCTGAGTCCTCACTGACATTGAAGGGCTAGGGCCAAAATATTGGCTATCCTTGTAGCGCTTCTTTTTCTTTAATTTTTGGTCTGTAAACATATATTTTTAGCCTTCCAGAAGAAAAGCTTAGTGATACTATTACTCTAAAACATGGGTACTTGAGCTTAATTTCACAGTCTTTCTGAATATCGAACATCTTAGACTTAACTTGGAATTGGTATTTTTCAACAATCATTGATATTCTAATAAATCTCTATGGAGTGTGATAAAAGCAGTTACACATTTTTACCCAGATATTTAGAAATATAAGCATGTACCAAATTTTAGCCTGTCCATCCTTTGGTATTTTTCCTAGTCTCTTACTCTCATTTAATATCCTTTTTTGTTTTCTTGTAAACCAACCATTTACTTGAGAGAGAGTATAACAATAACTGAAATTACATTGGAAGCAGCACACATCTAAAAAACCAGACTGACAGGCATTACAAGCATAGTTTTAGTGTTGCTGCTCTATACATTTCTGCACTTGTCTGTCTACCTCAGATGCTACCAATTCAGAGATCTTGTCTGCATGAATCCCATTTTCTTTCATGGTAGTGTCTCCTGCATTTATTTTGGGTGGACTTGGGACCTGAGATTAGATCTTGCTCCTTGTTTTTATCATTTTTTATAGCAGTGATCTCTATACTTTGGTGAAGCTATGAAGTTAGCGCCTATGGAAATTTGGGTCTGGATTCACCAAGCTTGTTTCCCTCCAGATGTGCCTGGCTGTGAGTCAGAGCCCAGGTAGCTGGCTGCCACAAGACCCCATGGGTCAGGATGGTGGTCAGCTGTGTGGGGATGGTGGGTGGATTTGTGGTTCGGGAAATTGTCGAGTTGGGGGATGAATGCAGGCTGAAGAGTTCTTAGCTGGCCGCCGTGAGGCCCAGTCGGGAAGGTGGGTGGAATCGGAGCTCAGGCCATTGATGAGTCGGGGGTTGGATGTGGGCTGAGGTCACTGCGCTGTCCAGTTGGGTCGGTGGGTGGAGTTGGAGCTTGGTCCTTGATGAGTCAGGAGATGGACCCATAAATGCTTTATAAATAGTTTTATTCAATATTTGAAAAGTATTTTTGATGTACAGTTGATTGAATATGTGGGGAGAATTCGTGGATATGGGGGAGCAACTGAATATACTTTATGACACAGAAGACAAAGCTCTAGTGTTCAGGGTTCTGTCCTGCTTCTCCTGTCAGTCCCACTAAATAACTAACTTCTCATATGACATTGTTTAAGCACTAAATAAATAATTATAAAAATCAAAGAATATTTGAGACATAGAATAACTGAAAGCATGGATGAATTAGTGGATGGAATCATGGATAATAAACTACTGTCTGGTAGATTTATGTACGTACTCTTTAGCACAGTCTTAGTATCTACTCTGAATGTGTCAGCAATGAAATGAGTACATGTTCATGAGAAATAAGTATCAAAAGCTAAGCAGATCAAGCACCTGCTTAGGCAAGCACGGGAACCAGGGTTTGATCCCCGGCACCACACGTGATGCTGGCCCCACCCCTGGAGCAAGCTGAGCCAGTCACCTAAGCTGGGTGTGGTGGTGTACATCTGTAATCCCAGCACCGGGGAGGCTGAAAACAGGAGGATCACTATGAGCCTGAGTTGCATAAAGACCCTGTATGAAATACATTTAGAAAAAAAAACAGAAAGAAAAAATAGAAAAGAATAAATAAGCATCAAGGTTCAAGCTACTTGCGTTAGGGCTTGTAGGGTGTGACTGTTGGCTGCACACTAGAACTCCTGCACCAATCAGTAGAATATATAGAGTAAAACTAGGAGCTGAGTGAAGTGTTCATTCTTCACCAGGCTCAGAATATATAATTTTATTTTATTTTTTGTCTTTTTCAGACAGGGTCTCGCTATGCAGTTCAGGCTGGCCTTGAGCTCACTTTTGAAGCCCAGGCTGATCTCAAATTCACATCGATCCTCCTGCCTCAGCCTCCCAGCTGCTGGGATTACAGGTATGTGCCACCGCACCTGGCTCAGAATATATAAATTATTAATGTTTCCTGATACTACATATACTTGGTATATATTTGAATGTGAATACATTGATGGAAGCAGGAAGTACATTTGTATTTCCACCCCTCTGATGTAATTTATAGAAGTAACATTCATTGTATATCTCTTAATACAAAATAAATCTATGCTCATTGTATAAAATTTTCAAAATTCACAGATAGGTGAAGATAATTAAAACTATTTATAAGGTCCCCCCTGCATACCCAAATAGAAATCTGTTAATTTACTGGTATAAATTCATGAGATAATAGCATCTTCTAACTTGTTGTCTTTCTCTTAATATCTTTAGAATATTTTCTATGTAATTAAAGCATCCTAAGCAGAATCTCATTTTTGGTGCCTGTGGTGTACAGCATCGTATCTGCATTTCATGTCGTCAGTTTGCGATTGTTGGCCATTAACTTGTTTTGAACATTTTATAACTATAGTAACTCTGTGGCAAACATCCTGGTACCCAAGTGTTCTGGACCATTCTATTTTGGTAAATTCTAGCTCTGAATTGCTGAGCCAAAGAATGGTCAAGACCGTGACCTTTCGCATCCATTTCACAGCTTTGCAGAGGGAGCACACTGTGGTCCATTTGTTTTGTTGGAAAACAACTTATACTCCCAACAGTGCTGTATGAAGTTTTCTCTTTCCCCATTTCCCCTTTACTAGCTTTACAGGTGAAGCAGTTCACTTCATGGTTGTTTAACTTAGGCTTATCTGAGTAATTCTTCGCTGTATATTTTCCTATATTTTTAACCCTTTATATTTCTTTTCTTACCACTCAGATTGTAGCTTTTCTTTCTCCTGTATTGAAGTTTGTATGAGCTATAAG
>PVKN010015265.1:0-18615 GCA_004027915.1 Capromys pilorides | reverse complement strand
TATTGTAAACTGTATTATAGTACTTCTATGAAACTCTGGCACCAAGACTTGGGTACTGAATCTTGTACTAAATGCAGCATGTATACTTCCACAAAAAACAGAAGATAATTCAAAAGCAATAGCTTAGAAATAAACTACCTAAAGATTAATAAACCTTAATGGCTGTATCAATAAGGGTAGAAGAGGTAATTGGAAAATGAAAGAAATTTTGAAAAATTAAGCAAAGAAAGTTGAGAGGAAAGAAAAGGTGAGATAAAAGATCTTAACAAAGGAAAAGTAACAGAATTTGACAAAGGTAACAGAAAAGAACAGATACGTAAAAGAGAAAAGAAAAACATTTAAAACAAAAAACTTCAAACATCAAAACTTAATGAAAAAGAATGGCTTTGAAAAAAATTCCTGTGTTTTGTTTTTTTAAAAATGCATTATCCCCCAAGACCTGCAGTCTTAAGATACAGTGAGAGGTTTTCTGCCTAGCTTCGTGGACTGTGGCTTTGTCTGGTGCACCGCCACAGAGGCCTCTCTGCCTGTACACCAGCACTGTGGCTACCTTCCCAGCTAAGGTGTGTCCTTGGCCACACTGGTAGCAATCTGTGCTGGACACAGGCAGCAGGAAGAGGGTCCAAGCAGATCACTGGACGTAATGCCAGGACTTTCTGACTCAGCTTCTTCTGAAAGCCAACAAACATCCCTGGTCTGTCTTCTCACTGCAGAGGGTAGGGTTTTGTGCCCTTCCTGGCCTGAGTTTAAACTTCTCTGGGTGCTTACACTTTATAAGATTCCAATTTTTGTTACTGTCTGATGCAACCATTCACACAAATAAAGAAGTAAGTCTTGGTAAGTATCACTACCTAATAACTAAGAACCATGCATGACAAGGACAAATAGGTGTCTATTTTCACATATGCCTGTTATAGAAATAATAGTTTGAGTATCGCTATATGATGAAACAGCTATACAATATTCACCTTAAAAGACAACAAAAATTTTATTTAAAAAAAATAGAAGTAAAGGATAGCTAAGACTTGCTTTATTTTAAATTCAGTAAAGATGGAACTGATCTTTCAAAAGTAACAATCTTATAAATCTACCAGCAAACAGTTGTATAACTCAAGTAATGTATTAGCATTAAAGAAATAAGAGAATGCGTTAAGGAGATTCTCAACTTTGCATGAGACAATACAAAGGAGGCACAGGGAGGACTCCACAGCCCTGAGGAGATAAAGTTGTATCCAGCAAACTGCATTTCTTCCCAGAGTTATGGTATTTTTTGCAGTACCTAAGTTGAAAATGAAAGCTGCAAATAGAGGGTAACTCCCCTATATAACATTTCTAACACACTTACAGTAGGTTTATGAATATCTGCCCTCACAAACAGGGCACAGATCAGAAGGTGTTGATCTGAACATAAAACAAAGTTAAAAGGCACATTCTGGAGAATATATTCGAGTAAACAAAGGGAAACAAAGGTACACTACTTCCCCATGAAGGTAATAAAGCAAATTCTTCTAAAACTCTTATTCAAACCTCAACAAAAAAGATATACATGTTTAAATCTTAGTTCTTAAAAGTATAAAAGACTTTTTGTAATTTAGTTCAAAAAAGTTTTAAACTCACAACATAAATAAGACAAAATAACATTCTGTTTGGAGGTGACTATTCTCAAAGGTGTCTCATTTGCTGCTTCCTCCTAACACATCCCTAAGTGCAAAGGGAACGAGTTGGCAATGGTGTGGAAGATTCACTGTGGACTCAGCAGACCTCTTCATTCTGTGCTTCCTCTGGATGTGGTGAATCCAGCGCCTGCCTTCTGTACTCCCCCTCACTGTCCGATCCATCTTCGGCTCTGGCAGCATGCTGGCCCTGGGGAGAACTGCCACAGGCTTTGTCTGTGGGAATAGCTCCTTTTCGCTGGGGTAAGATAGTAAAAAATGCTTCTTGCCAGTCTCTTGTATGCAGGTATTCCAGAATAATCTCAAATACTGCAATAAAGACACACGCCATGCATTCCTTGGTCAAGTCCATCCCAACACTGCACTCTGTCTTCTAAAGTACACAGTTTGGTGTAATGACTACTTCACTCTTACCTGTCAAGAGTCCACTTGCCCCAGTGCTGATGAGCTTCCCCAGGCAGCTCTCAGGCCATAGATACTTAGCATCATTGCTCATCAATTGTAGTCAATGCACATTTCCTGTTCTTACTCCTTTCATTTCTTGATCCACTATGTACTAATGTATAGCTATAAGACATATGATTAGTATTCATCTAATTTTCGTCTAACTTTCCTGTAATGAGCCACTCACTTTGTGTGGCTTCTCATCTGTTATTCTCATTTGTTTAACATTAAAGAGTAGATTACCAATGTATCTCTATTGTACTCTCATTTCAACATAGTGCCAAAGGGCTATTTTGGATTGTTTTGTGGAAAAATCATTTCTACTGTAAATAAAAGGTTTTAGAAGTTCTCCATCCCTTAAATTAAACATTTCTATAATTCCCTAAAGCCTACTATAAAGTACTTAAGGTTCATCAGGTAGTTATGCACTAAAATCTTTCCTTAAAAAACTATGAGAAAAGGGCTGGGGAAATAGCTCTGTGGCACACGTGCCTGCCTGGCAAGTGCAAAGTCATGAATTCGAACCCTGGTCCCGCAAAAAAAAAAAAAAAATCCTAAAAAAAATGTATAAGAAAGCAAAACTCCAGTTCAAGAATCAGGACCAAGAAAGTTCACTACAATGTTGTTCAAGAGAGCAAGAACAATCTTCAGCAAAACGAAAATGGTTATATGAACAAAATATTTCTCATATAATGATCTACCTGCTTTATGATTGTTTAAACTTATGACAGAGGTACACCGTTCAGACTTTTGACCCATCTTTCATTTTCATACAGTTCTGTGTACCTTGTTTCTATGGCATCAATGTCTTTTTGTGCAGCACCCTTTGTTTATATAGTACAATTTTTGCTGATATAGTACAACATTGCAGTTTTATGTCTTGTTAAATATTATAGTACTGCATGGAAGTTTTGCAAATAAAAACAAAGTCATCAAGCTGGAGCTTCCTTTGACAATTCTGTTGTTTTATATTGTAATGTACATACTATATACAAATGACTTAGTGACTAATGCAATTCTACTGGAACAGTCATTAAACATATTTACATGATGCAAGGTATATAAACCACTAATAATCATCAGTAACATGAAAAACCAAAGATAAACAGTGTAAAATATTCCTGTTTAAAAACACTGTATGAGAGCAGGTCAAATAGCTCAGTGGATTAAAGTGCCTGCAAGCAGGTGCGGGGAGCCAGGAGTTTGATTCTCAGGCCTGCTGTGGGGGCCCAACCCCTGGGGTGCGCTGAGATAGCAATTGAGACTGGGTATGGTGATGTGTGCCTGTAATCCCAGCTCTTGGGAGGCTGTTAACAGGTGGATCACTATGAGTCTGATTTAGTAGTGAGACCCTAAACACCCTGTAGACCCTTCCCTAAAAATAAATAAACAAACAAACAAATAAATAAAACAGAAACACTGTACAGAGGGTAGGCCTGATAGCTCTGTGGACTAAAGTGCTTGCTTAGGTGGCCGGGGTTTGATCCCATGTACCGTGCCTGTCCTGCCTACAGGGCACTCTGAGACAGTGATTGAGACTATGAGTGGTGGTGCATACCTGTAATCCTGGTTCTTGGGAGGTTATAAACAGAAGAATCACTACGAGACCCTGAATATCCTATAGACCCTGCCCTAAATACAGAAAATAAACAAAAAAATAAAACACTACACAGAATAGAGAAAGAATCCAATTATACAACTATGTAAGTGTGGGAAAAGAACTCAAGGAAATCCATCAAAAAGTAAATACTAAGCTATCTCCAGATAATAAAATTTCACCTACTATTTTCATATTTCTGTACATTTTCAAAATTTTCCAAAATAAGCATTATTATCTCCATTATTTGAGTAAATTACAAATGCTGTCTAAAATTTCATTTCTCCAGGAAGGTACAGTACTTTCGATTTCTCCAAATCTGTCACAGGTGTGTTTTCAGGGTGTCCCATTACAGCTTACCATGATTAACTGCCAGAACTTTCCGACTATTCATCTTCACAAAATTTCCAAGAGGAAGCTGGGCATGATCAATCCCATAATCCGATGCTTGTTTGTATGTGAATCCCTAAAACAAGGATGCTGAAGCTTAGACAGAGTATTAGATTATTGCCAAGTCTATGATAATATAAATGATTTTTACAAAAGTCTTTAGTTCAGAGGCTATTATCTGAAAAGGGTAAGGTATGTGTATGTGTGTAACTGCTATTTTGAAAATATTCCCTTAACAATTACAATGTTTAGAGCATTTGTTTTAATTTCCCCAATTCATAATTACTGAGGCCAAATGAATTCTTTTCCCAGTCAACTACAGAGTTCCTCAGTGAAAAAACTGTAAGAAAAATCTACTCAATTTCTTTTGACTAAAATAAGTTTTCCCCATTGTCTATTACATTTCTCTATTTAAAATACTCAAGCTTAGGTGGATATGGTGGTTTGACACATCCAGAATCCCAGGACCGTCAGGGGCTAAGGCGAGAAGATTGCAAGCTAGAGCCCAACTCTGGCAATTTAGTGAGACCTCATTTCACAATAAAAGTTATAATTTAGAAATTTTAAAAGGCACTGTGGAAATAGCTCATCAGTTCAATCTCCAGTACCATAATGTATAAACAAATAACTGAAACTAAATTACAAGAAAAGCACTATCACTCTTTCAATGAATATAAAAAATATAAAGAAAATGAAGTTTTAATTACTTAACAGTAAGAGGCACAAATGACAAAAATAGATTAACGAAAACCTAAATGAAAAGATTTAAAAACCCATCTGTAAATTTTATTTTTTCCCTTTGTGTCAACTAAAAATCCATTAAATAGGAATTCTATCTCATCTCAAAAATAAAATCTTGATGCCTATATCTAACTAGGACTGACATAACCAAGATAGCATAAAGGAAAGAAAGAGCAGTATTTCTCAATACTGCTTATTTACTTGGAGGCAAATAATAGGTGGAAGGAGTATTTTTGTAAACAAAACTGTTAGTTTAGAAGGACACTCAACGTAAGAAAAAGTCCAGTTCCGCACATATCCCATTTGGAAGCCACTTTTCAAGACTTAAAATTTAAACTGATCAACATTAAACTAATTTTCTTGGCTTGGCTGTGCATATCTCATGCACTTATCTTGACACAAACATCACAACTCTGCAAGCTCTATCCACACAGAAGTAAGGAATTGCTTCTTACTACTCTTGGGACAACACACGCTTCTTCCTTGGTTAAACTGAACTCAGCAGGCTGCAAAGTACAAGATAATGCTTCCCTTTAGAAAATACATTTCTGTAGCTTCATTTGAATAAATATGTGGATGGGATTAGAGAGAAGTACAAATACTGTATAAGGGAACAGAACACATCTCATGAAAATCTTAAATTGAAAAACTGGCATAAGCCAGATAAGACAGTGGCACACACATGTAATCCCAACACTAGGGAGACTTGAGGCAGGAGAATTACTGCAGGTTTGGGGCCAGCCTATGCTATAAAGCAATTTCATGCCAGCTTGAACAACATTGCAAGATCCTGGCTTGAAAAAAACCAAAAACCTGCTATAAATTTCAATAGCCTAGCAAATCATTAGCAGCAGCAGCTTACATCAATACAGCAGAGTGCTTACATACAAGGACGTGGGAGCAATCTGCCTAGCTTCAAACATTGTGATTTGCCACATACTCAGATTTTAAGCTTAATTTCTTTGTGCCTTATAGTCTTCATCTGTGAAATGAAGATAGAAACTGTACTGACCTCACTGTACTGCACTGAGGGCAGGAAGTTAACACTTCCTGCCTTTGCTTAGTATAAGGGGTGGATAAAATAGTGGGTGCTCAATAATATCAGGAAATGCTAAAATGCAAATTTTAAGTATGTATAAACAAACGTAAGAAAATTTATGAATATGAATATTCATAAGAAAACTTCAATAGTACCTTATGATGGTTGTGATCTACCAGTCCTCCAATCACATAGGCCTTTGACTCATCTAATTCCTGCAGAACGTTAGGGGAGTCTGATGTAAGATAGACGAGGTCTTCTTTTTTTATGAGTTCACTATAGTGCTCTGGTTTGATGTGGATATCCTTTAAAAAATGAGGGGGGAAATGCTATTAATAGGACTTTGTGAAATTTGACCAAAATGATTATCTTCTTTTCCCAAACTGATTCAAAAGCATCTGAAAGAAAACTTGAAAAAATATCATCATTTAATATATCCCTTTTAATACTTACCAATTACTTAAATAGCCTCCTAGTTTTATTTTCCTGTTTCTGGTGTGTCTGACCTTTGCAATCTACCTCTACATGTTGATGGTGGACTAATTTTTTAAATACGGCTCTCAATGTCCTTTTTCTCACAGGTGAAATTCAAACTGTTTTAACTTAAGTAATTCTCTCCCAAGGCATCTTTCTAACTTTATGTGTTCCAAAACAACAAATGCATTTTTATTATCTATTTACTCATACTGGCTTCTAGCCAAGAAACTGTCTTCAGTTAATTATTTCCTCTCTACCTGCTTGACTCATTAAAAGGAAACTGCTTATAGATTTATTTCATTGTAAATGTGTTGGCTTTTACAGACATACATTTGAAAACTTCTCTAGCAAAATCATTAGGTCAAAGGGACAAGATTGAACAACAATTGGCAGCCTGGATTTCACAAACCACATTAACTGTGCAGAACTGTGACCAGGATCAGGTGACTCTTCCTTGAAAACTTTGAAGGAAATCAAGAAAAAAGCAAATGTTTATCATGCGTCAGTTTCTTAAATCATAAACAGCCACTGTCTAGAAGACAGTTTACTTTAAATATAACTTCCACATTTAATAAGGACCGCAATGGGGACCAGCACAATGAGAAACCAGTCAACCTATTTCTCTGGAAAACTGAGATGAATCATAAATTGAGCAAGACATAATTCATAGTATGAGACTATTCTTACTAACTGTTGTGTTCCAGTTCATACTTTTATTTGCAAACAGAAGCGCTTGGCAAAATTTTGTTTTTACTTGCAAACTCTGCATCGGGTGACAAATACACTGTGGTCAACTCTTTTTTGTACGAATACAAACATGGCCATTTTCCCTAGAATCATGAAACAAATTTAAGTGCATGAACCAAGATAACTTCTAGAAAAAGACACAATAAAACATTTGGCAAATACACTATCTGTAAACCTAAAATGCTTTTGAAAGCATTCATATTAGAATTTACTAATAAAGTAACATCATCGTTCCTGTGAGAAGAGCCTGCTGCTTCTATGGAGAGGAGCTCCTTCAAGGGTTGGTCCAGAGCCAATCTATTCACATTTGTGCAAGTGACTAAGAACAGTCAGGGCAAGAGGACAGCTACATGTAACATCTGTAATTTAAATTTCCTAGCAGCTACATTTGAAAGTTGAGGGGGAGAAAACAGGTAAAAATCATTTTAATTATATATTTTATCAACACAACATGCCCATACTATCACTTAAACATACAATAAATGTTTTAAATTAGATAAAAGCTCTCTCTTCCTCTCCCCCTCAACCCAGTATATCACCTCTCTATTCACATTTCAGACTTTTTAAGAGTTCAACAGCTACATGTGCCTAGGGGCACATATTAGACAGCATGGGTTCAGAAGAAACAGAATCCAGATACACTTTCAAATTTTAGAATAACTTTATGTTTACCCTCATGTACCATATTTACTAGGAAGAGAAGCAAACTTATAAAACTTTTCCTTTTTTAAAGTACATTTTAAGTCGGTAGTCAGATAGCAAGTAAGACTTAATGAGGCTAGGTACAAATTAACAGATATTTCATTCTTCAGCTGTTTTGATATATAACTTTAAATTTTTTAAAAATCCTTTATTTATTCATTTGGCATAGCGTCTTGCTATTTAGCTCAGACTCACAGTGACCCTGCTGTTTCAGCCTCCCTAGCACTGGGATTATAGACATGCGGCATCATGCCTGTTTTCAGTGGCTGGCACGGTACTGAGATTGAACCTGGGTCCTTGTGCTTGCCAGGCAGGTGCTTAGATTACTGAGGTATCTCCCTAGCCCTTCAATATATAACTTTGAACTTATGTACCGTGACATATGGAATTTGGATACTGTGTTAGAAGCTCTATTTGGAATATATGTAAAAACGTAGGCCTTTCCAAGTGTGGAGATACTTAGGATTATATGGATTACCTTCCAGTTGACCCATCCTTTATCATTGTCATCCATGTTCTTTTTCAACTGGCCTCCATGGCTTGTCAAGTAAAACTGGTAAAGGATTGGTAGGCACAGAAAAAAAGAAAATCATCAATTTATTTCCTTGAGATACAAAATATATTTAATTTCCATGAGATACAAATATATTTTCATTGACCTAGAAAAAATATTTTGTCACATAGCTTGAGCATATAAGAAATGTGAGGTAGACATGATGTTTTGTGTGTGTCTCTGAGAAACTATTACCATCAGGATTCCTCTACATTTAGTCCTATTTTGAAATAGTTGTGATCTGCGCTTCAGAATGATCAGGTCTTGGCAAATCTTTACCTTCAGATCAAGTTGTCAACCACCCATCCTTTTTTGGAACCACTACTATTTTTCTTATCAGTCTAAAATATATAAAACTTTATTCGATTTTAAACCCCAACATTTACTTTCAATCCAAATCACAGGTTATAAGGGACTACAGATTAAAGCGATGATCTAAGAACTATCATGTAAGTATAACACATTATAAAATACAGAAATTATATTTACTAGTAAAAAAAGTATCTTAAAATCAGTAAAACAAGTATCTTAAAATCAGAAAGCCTGTGTTTTTCACCCCAGCTTATAAAGCATTTTTCAAATGACTGATCCCTAAAGAAATTAAGTTCCTTTAAGCAGAAAAAACTTCCATAATAGGAACTAGTGTATACATCATATGTAGAGCCACAGAACTCCTACTGCTCTTGCCCACCTCCCAGAACTATATGGAACTGAGTGCCAAGCAGTGAATGAAGATGTGTGTGTGTGGGCCAGTGAGATAGCATTATGGTCTAAAGCACCTTGCTTAGGCAAGTGTGCAGGGACTGTGGTTCAATCCCCAGCAACACATGATGCACCAGCCCTACCCCCAGAGTGGGCTGAGCAGGTCACAAAAAAAAAAGAAAAATGTATATCCTGCAATCAAGAGGTTCAACAATGCAGTGGTAGAAAGCACACTCTGGCAAAACTGCCATGACTGGGACAAATGTTCTCAAGAGCAACAGAGAAAAAACATGTCTAAAATATTTGCCTTCATTATTATTACAGAAAAAGAAAACATTGTCCAAATATTCATTAAACAAAGTAATCTATAAGACTCTTGCAAATGGAAACCATCCACATCTTCTGTCACAAAAGACACACATGGAAACTGGACTCTGTTTTAAATTACTCAGCCCTACCTGCACAGGATGCAGTGCTTTTCGGTTTTCTGCATAACATCGCTGAATCTGCTTATGAAGTTTCTTAATATCCTAGAGCATTAACATTTGAAACATAAAATTATCTACTGCCATTCCATGAGATTAAAAAAGCAGAATTAGCAAAGCACTGGATAAATAGAAGAGTATCACTTCTTAACTACTATTCTGGTAATTCTCAACAATTTCCTTGCATACTAACAAGATCATTAAATCGATACTTTATATCAATCCCATTACTTCATATTCTGTATGAAGTAATGCTCCATTTAAAATGCTAGTTCAAGAAAAATACCTACTTGAGACAAGTAACACATTAGTACTATTTTCACACTTTACCAATGACAAATCCCATAGATCTTTATAGTTAATATGCAGTTACTGACTTTTATCATCTTATTATGCAATGAGTGTGGCCTTTCCCCATCTATACATATATAAACAAATATATGTAAAAACTGTATACGCATATCCAAGCAATTTATTAACTAATTTAAGGGGCAGATTTTGAAAATTTTGACTAGAAACGTACTTTAATACATGCATTAAAATTAAAAGAAGATTCAGCCTTGTTCACCTACTGGATTTTTCTGATAATGATTCATGTGATACCTTTAAGACCATCAAATCATCAAAACTACAGTCAATGATAAGGCGGAGTGTACTATGGACAACTTGTCTTCGAGCACGTTTCCTGTCGTTTCCATCTGAGTTTGACTCCAATTGACATTGTCGCTCTAATTTCTTTCTCTTGCGTTTTTCCTTCCGCTTTTGTCTAAAATTAGTAATTGAAGCAACGTTTTAATTCTAGATTTAGATATTCATAACACACTTCTAAATAAAACAGGGGTTACTTTTTTAAAAAGTTGAACTATATGAAATTTTGTACTTCTGTAGGTCAAAAACAGTCAAGTAGCTATATCAGCAACTCTTCTTTTAGATCACCTAGTAACTTTATACAGGAAGCAAATGACTGCAAAACAAAGTTTTCTAAATCCTAACTATATTCCTCAATATTCTCATTTACTGTTGGTATCACAGTGTCCCTATGAAAAACTCTTTTAATATTAAATTTGACTATGACAGATTTTACTTTCATCATTCATTCCTCACATGGTTTCCAAGCAGCACTCATAAGGTATAAAAAAAGAAAATCATTGTTGTTTAAATTTACTTTTTCCTAACTATATCACTTATAGGTTATTTTTGTTTATAAATTTTGGCATCATATAATAGATGCAGACTAAATGCTCTCATAAAAACTTACTCTAGTAAAATCTATGTTACACTAAAACCTGATATGAGCTAGTTGTTTTTATTCCATATGCAGGACACACTAACTATATACCTTATATAATTATTTCAATAATTGTACTGCCACTCACTGTCGAGGATGAGAAAATACAGTAGCAGTAATTCGAACTATACATAGCTATAACAGCCAACTGACAGCGTTTACTAACAATATGGATAATTTCAATTTAATTAATCATTTTTAATATGTCCAAGAGCTATGCATCATCCCATATTTCTGAGTAGGATGGGGCATTTGTATATATCACAACGCATACTTGCGGAGTTCTCGTTGTTCTTCCCATTGTTTCTGCTTCATTAGCTTTTTCATTTGGCGTTTAGATACTGGCTCAATTCCTTCATTTACTCTTGAATTCTGGCCCTCATCTTGGTCTTCGCTTAAGTCTTCCTTTGTTTCAGCAACAGAAGTCTCAATAAAATCCGGTGATATTTCTGATGACATTATTTGATGTCTCTGAAAAACTGAAAAGTAATTTGTGATGAACAATTTACAAATACATAACATAAGAAACCGGAAATGACCAACAGATATCACTAATAGTCAATGACATTATTAATAGAGATCAGTGTTAATTAAAATGTCATTTATTGCAAATATCATTTTAACATTGTTTAATACCAACTAAACATTCATTGGCAATGATGGGAAAGGCCCGAGCAAACAAGATGTCTTCAGATACTAGTGGTAGTCATCATGTGCTTTTTTTCAGAAGGCAGAACAGTTTTTTGTTTCAAACATTTTAAAAGGGAACTTTAAAATACTGATCAAATAATTTATTTTCTTAGAATAAACTATGTACAACCAGAAATATACACACAAAATGCACCACTGTATATATGCTATAATGTTATTTTTGGCAGTGAAAGATAGAAACTACTTATATATTAGCAAAAGGAATACAAATAAGGTATGGTTCATCTATAATAGGCATGAAGAATACTACATTGCCAGTAAAACTCATCTGAAATTGATGGGGAAATGCTCATATTTTGAACACATTTATTACCCCAAGCATTCAAAAATATATATAACCACTACATCCATTACTTAAAAAGGATGCATGCAAACATGTTTAAGTGTTACTTGTGGCTTCCTACATTTTGTTTTATATAATGAAAATAGTTTTTCTAAAAGAAAATACCTATTTTAAAACAGAGATGAAAGCTGGGCATGCTAGCAAAACCTATATCCCAACTACTCAGGATACTGAGCCAGCATTGCAAGTTTGAGGCCAGTCTAAGCAATTTAGCAAGACTGTCCTAAAATAAGGAAGAGAAGGGCTAATGATGATGTGGCTCAAAGCTCGAGCACTTGCCTAATGTAGGCGTAGCTATGGCCTCAGTGGGGTTAGGATTGGGATAAAAACAAGAGAGGTGAGAAAACAACTTTCCCATATTCTTTAAATGCTGCAAAATTAAGGAAGGAGGAATAGTTCATTACTAGGTTATACTCTAACAATAGGTTTTTAACTAAAGATGTTACAGGATTTGTAAAATTTGGACAGCGTGGACAACAAATTTCATTTTCCTCTCCAGTACACTTCATTATAAACACATGAATATTCCACTTTAGTCATGGCTGAAAAATGAACCATAAAAGTTGATTCCATGGGTCATTTTAAATATTTCTTTATTGAAATCTCACCATCCATATCTTCAAGTCTGCCTAGAATTGAACTTGCCTTCAGATCAGGGAGAGGTAGGAACACTGAAATTGCTTTTCTCTTCAACAGACTATTTATATCAAAGCTTAAAAATGTATTTGTTACTTATTCTCACAAAAGACTAGGCATGACACTGCTAAATGTTTACTAGTCTTAAGAAAAAATTTTCAATTCTTTCTTCCCAAAGAATTGGCTAATAAATCTGTATACAGATGTTACTAATACAAAACAAAACAAAACAAAACAAAAAAAACCCTAAAATTTAAGAATTGAGTGGCCAATTCCTGAATATAACTTAAGCAGCGCTTGTATTATACGGTTCTTGCTTTCTTTAAAAGAGCAATGGTGCAATGTGTCAGCTCTAACATGGTGGCTGGTACTGTTGATGCTTATTGTATACTGGCAGAACAAATAAGTGAGTAAATATGGCAGGACAAAAAAGTAATGAAACATTTACTAATTCTTACTGGGCTTAACAAAGTATTCACTATGTACTCATTCTTTAAAACAACTGTGAAGTTGGACTGCACTGTGCCCAGTCTAAGAAGAACAAACAGTGAGGTGAAATAACTTACCCAGAATTACAAAGATATCAAATAATACCCAAGAAGCAAACAAATCTAGCACAAAGCACATACTCAAAATACTTCATAAAAACAAACAAACAACAAAAACCATGAATGAAGTAACAAGATTCAAACAAGATCCAACTCTACTGACTCCACAGGAACCCCTTAGTTTAAAAAAGAGCCTTAGCCAGCTGTGGTGGCACAAGCCTATAATCCCAGCTCAGGAGACAGAGGCAGGAGAATCACTGTGAGTTCCACGCCAATCTGGGCTACATAGCAAGTTCTATGCCAGCCTGAACTGAATAGTGAGATCTTGTGGACCCTAAACGAGCCTTAAATAGCTGTGTTCCTTCAACTCTGAAGACAGAGGGCTCTGAGACCCTTCCCACTGAAACATAAAAAATAATTCCAGTTCTATCTCTGCCTGAGTTAATATTCTTAAGGTAGAAAATAAGGTTAGCATTGGATTTAAGAAACTGGAGACAGGAAAAACAGCTTTAAAAGATTAGAAGAAAATTTTATGAAAGATATATTGCGATGCCTAGAATAACTTTTACTTCCATACATGGAACATTAAATGAAACTTAGCAATGCATCCAAAGTAATGCACGGTGAAGAAAACATACAGCCCATTAAATTAAAAGCAAAATTAAATTCTTAGGGGAAAATGTTCATTTCATGAAATAACTAGTATTTCAAGAAATCACATTTTTCTTTATTAGTAGCAATATTTTTGGCTAAGGAACTGCAAGTGTTGATTAGCTCTACGTTATAACTTAAAACGTAATATAAAGCAGTATTTTATACCTCATGTACACCAGGGGGAGCACTTGCCTTTCCAACCTGAGAAGTCTCGAATTAAGTTTAACTTGACCTATAACAGAAAGGTATTTTTAACAGCCTACCAAATAGTACAGAGAAAAACCATGAACTAGTCAATGTTTTTTTTTTACGCTATTCTCAATTACAATGAATAACCTAGTTACTGAAACCAATGTGGAATGCAGCAAAAATACTAGCTTGACATAAATTACTATGCACCAATTTGTGATGTACGAATTTATACTTATGTCATGCAAAATACTGCACTTTTCTAAGTCCGCATTTTTTTTTTTTTTTTTTTTTTTGTACTGGGAATGGAACTTAGGTCCTTGCACTTGCCAGGCAAGTGCTGTGCCACTGAGCTATAAGCTCAGCTCTCTTATTTTCATCGTTAATTCACAATCTCTACAGTTTTGTCTTCCTCTCTGACAGCATGTTTATTACAGTATATTTTCATTTATTAAGCCAAGTTCAACAAATATTAACATATTTTAGTTACTATAGATGTTTATGTGAAATTTTAGTCTTAACAAAATTAAACACGACGTGGGCTCAGATTCAGGTTCTCTTATGAAACAAAGAACTGGATGAAAATAGTAAGGTCACTTAAGAGTGAGACGAACAGATAAACAGTCTCTCACGTTCCCTGTATGTAGTTCTGTCTCACTACAGCTCAAGAAGAGAGGACATATCCTAAACTACAAAGGGCCAGGAAAAAAAAAGTCTGCAAAATCTTTCACCAAGCGGCCTACAATACACGTCCTAGTGACTTATGACTCGGCCTCCGCTCCCCAGGCCGCGGAGCGGCTACAGCGTGACCGAATCTGTGGCGAGGAGGGCCGCGGGGCGAGGGGACGCAACCCCTTCTCTGATTCAAGGAACTCCCAAGTTTTAAACATAGGCACTTCGTAAACTGCAGTATCTCTTTTCCATCTTCCTGACACTGCTCTTGTCCCGCGCCTTGAATCACGCAAAACGACTCATCCGCCACCCTCCCGAAAACTTCCGCGACATTAGAATCTCAACACACCGCGAGAGGAATTCTCGACGCGCGGGTAGAACCACGCGCACCACGCGCACCACGCGCGCCACGCTCGCACGCCGCTCTCCCTGCGCGCGCAGCCGAGGCGGGATTACACAACAGTAGGCCAGTCAGAGATGGGCAAGACAGGCGAGAGGGCGGTGCGCTCTAGGATGGCCCTTCCCACCGGAAAAAAATGGCTGCGGCTCTTCAGTCAGGCCTCTTGCCCCTATTGTTAGCGGACGGCAGCATGCTGCACGTTTCCCTGCTTGCCCCGAAGGGAAAGCAAACCTAAGTATAGATTTACCGGATCGGAGAGTGGGTGAGAAATGCGAAACAAGATCAGAAGGCTTTTCTGAAGTGGTCTTGATCTTGCTCCCGAGTCTTCCTCGGAAACTTCAACTCCCAGAGGCAGAGGCAGACGCTCCGATTTCGAGGCTTGGGCGACCGCGTCTGACGTCATATGTCTGCGCCCCGTGATACGTCGGGCTGTTGGGGTTTAGAGAGGGCGGGGTTTGAAGGTGGGTCTTGGGGACTGAGTGGCATTGACGTTTTGGGTTTTGTGGTCTGGACTGAGGCCGGGTCGGTGTTTTTTTTTTTTTTTTTCCCCTTTTCCGGGAGGTGAACGTGTGCCTGTGAGCGTTTATTCATTCGTGTACTCGGGCGGGAGTGGAGGAAAGGACTAATGTGTTCTGGCTCTTAAAAATGAAAAACACAAAGCGCACTGAAGGCCGTGAATTCTTAAGTTGAAAACGACAAAAGCATTTCTTGCCTAAATTATATGTGGTTTACTCAGAGAAAGATTACCAGTATCCGTGAGTTTACATAACTCAAGTGCAAAATTAAAGAAGTCAAACTAAAAATAACATGTTCAAGCTGTAGGGGTCTTATCCATTCATTCTTAGATAGTTTCCTGTGCTCTTTTGCGAAATATCGGAGGATGTTTCATTATTTGCAACGCCTGACCTTATGTAGTTTTTTGCTGTATATAGACCAAGTCGACTGAAAGAAAAATGAAGCACAATCCTGTAGACTGTTTTCTATGTGGTTTTTTATTTGGCTCTAGTCTAGTGGGTCATTAGTGTAGAACTTGAAGATAAAAATGAGATTTAAATCCTTGAGTAGAAATTATTCTGTGTAGAGAAGCCTCAGTTTTTTGTGTTTTGTTTTTTTGTTTTTGGTTTTGGTTTTTTTTTCCCAGACAAGGTCGTGCTGTATAGTTCAGACTGGCCTTTAACTCAATGTGTAACCCATCCTGGCCTAGAACTCGGATCCTCCTGCCTCGGCCTACCTGAGTGCTGGGATTACGACAAAAGCATTTCTTGCCTAAATTATATGTGGTTTATTCAAAGAAAAACACACCCCTAATTTTTTGATACTTGAATACATTTGAACATGTTTAGAGAAAAATTAAAATCAAAATTTGAGAATCTCTGAAAGAATAGAAACCTCTGAAAACGAGTCACTTGCTTCAAACTCAATTGTATTTGAAAAAGAGATGAGCTATAAAATGTGTGTCCTCTCTGTTTCTAACTAATTTCAAATATAAATGGTCT
Source organism: Capromys pilorides (assembly GCA_004027915.1). Taxonomy (NCBI): domain Eukaryota; kingdom Metazoa; phylum Chordata; class Mammalia; order Rodentia; family Capromyidae; genus Capromys; species Capromys pilorides. The sequence continues at coordinate 2,128 of PVKN010015265.1, read as the reverse complement.
CAGTTAGCTGAGCATTGGCAGTGAAGTCTGGATCCTTTTCTGATTAGTTCCTAGGGCATCTTATTTCAGCTGCCTCCATATCAGGGCAGAGAGTAGCTGGGAGAGGATTAGTAATTAGATATGTAGCCTTTCACATGTAGGTCATTAAATTCAGGCTGGCACAGTGATATGCCAGAGCTCGACAGCTGTTCAGTTGCTCCTGTGGGATCTGTTTTATAAGTATTTACACATTTTTTTTAACACATAATACCTGGCATCCTTGGATTTAAGACCACTTTTAATTTACAAAAAAATCTTACATTTTAGTTAAGCAGTCAATAAATTAGCTTTGGATTTAACCATTTTGTCACCTGGTTAAAATGTTAAGATTTTAGAATCACCAAAAGTCACCAACAAAATAGTATCATCAAAAAAAAAAAAAAAAAAAATGGCTTCAATAAAGAATTAACATAAAATATTTAAGGTGAAATACACAAAAATTCTCATTTATCTGTAAAATTAACATTTAATACATTTAACGAGTTCATGCTTGTTTTACTCCTAGTGGTACAAAGTTGACTAAATCATCCTTATTCTTTTTTAAAAATGTATTTAGTACAGAGTCTCCCTAAGAGCAGACTTGTAGTAATCCTCCTGTTTTCATCTTCCCAAGCTCTGGGATTACAGGCATGCACCACCACGACCAATCTCAGTTGCCGTCTCACCACCCCTCTGTGGTGGGACCAGTATGGCTTGTGGGGCCCGGGATTAAACCATGGTTCCTGCGTTCTGCCTAAGCAGGTGCTTTAATCTGCTGAGCTATCTGGCTGGCCCATTATCCCTATTCCTAAGAATCCCTTAATCTAGTGAAGCCAAAAGTATATAAATACCATCCAGTACATCGCGTACTTGCTAATAGCAATACCTGTTTGTTGAGGCAGAAGACATAGTTCAGGTACTTAGTAATTTTGATCCATCTTGGAAAGTAAAAAGTTTGTCAGGGAAAAGGTATAAAACTGTCCACAATGACAGTAAAGGCCTAAATGTGTCATGGTCTGCACAAGACAAAAAGCTGTAGGTAAAATGAGAAGAAAGAAAGAAAGAATAACCCTAAGGATTTTTCTAGTTTGGACAACTATAGGAATGGAATTCTGTTAACAGGGTCATGTAGAGAATACTAGAAGAAAATTAGGTTTTAGAAAAAGTGGTAAGTTTGATTTTAAATATGTGAACTTAGGGGAGTATGCAAGACATGTAAATAAAATATTTAAAAATCAACAGCATGATTTCTACTTTAAACCAATGAAAGAGGGCATCATGAGTTGCAAGCTTAGAATAGCTCTGCAAGCTGAAAGAGAAGTACATGAGAATAGTGCTCTGGGAGGAAAGTATCACAAGAACATTATTTTCTCTTCAACTGGGAGAAAGCTTCTAAATGAGAATGTGAACCTAATGACATCACAGTTTCTCAAGTTTTTAAGAGCATCCAGAAATCTGAATTTGTGTGTGACATCTGGTTTGGAAATATTTTCAATTTTTTAATTAAGAAAGCTTTCAATGAAATTAAAAGTCTTCCATGACTCAGCAGCCTTCATCTGGGCATGTGTACAGAAAAAGTGAGATCACTCATCTTGTACAGAATTCTATACTCACATGTTTATAAAAGCATTATCCACAGTAGCAAGGATACAGAAGCAACCTGAGTGCCTGTCAACACATGAACGGATGAACTGCACTGAACATGCAGAATAATATATTGTTCAACCCTAAAGACGATGAAAACCATGCTCTCTGCCACAACATGGATGAGCATGGAGGACATTGTACTAAGGAAGCTAGATATAGAATGAAAATAATGTGTGGCCTCATTTATAAATGGCATGTTTAAAAAATCCAGAAACAGCAAAATGCTGGTTATCAGAAGTGGGAGGTCAGGGTAGGCCAAGGGTACAAGTAACAGATGTGTGGAGTGATCAAGTCTAGATCCCTGATTCATACTGCGAGGGCTTTCAGTCATGAAGCTGTTCTGTAGGTATTGCTCATACTGACTTAAGTTGCTCTTGCCACAAAAAAAAAAAAAAAAAAAAAAAAAAAAAAAAAAAAAAAAAAAAAAAAAAAAAAAAAAAAAAAAAAAAAAAAAAAAAAAAAA
>PVKN010015264.1:0-18597 GCA_004027915.1 Capromys pilorides | reverse complement strand
TCTTTGTTACCTTCTTATTGAAGTTTGCTTTGTCTGATATTACCATAGCCAGTCCAGCTTTCTCTCATTAATACAATGTATTTTCTTCTATCCTTTTACTTTTTATGCATTTCCCCTTTAATATTCATAGTGTGTTTGTTGTAGGCAGCATATGGTTGGCTCATGCTTTTTATTCAGTTTCATGTAGCATTTATATCATTTGCATTTAATGCAGTCCCTGGGAGGGAGGCACTTCACTAGGGCACCTTGCTATTCTGTTCTCTTTGTTACAGCTGTGCTCCTTTTCCTTTCTCCTCTTCTTGCTATTGCCTTGCTTGGCTTATGAGCTGCAATTGTTGCTTCAACTAAAAAAATTAAAGGCATAGGCACAATTTGCATATTTCTAACTTATTACAAAATACTTTCCAGCAGTACTATATTGTCAAGAATGATGAAGGAGCCAGTCTTACACCCTGCTTGGAAGATAACACATTGAGATAGTAGAGATCAGAAAGATACAGGTTATTGCTCACAATAATTGAAGTAGTTGAAAATCAGCACTTTCCTAGGTTCCTTGAGATTTAACTCCCACATTTATATCCATACCATGCAAAGATCAACCTGCACATACAGAAGATTCAGTTTGGGCTGGGAGATAACTTAGTGGGTTAAGTGCCAGCCTGTGTGGCAAGTGCAAGGTCCTGAGTTCAATTCCTGGAACCAAAAAAAGAGAGAAGATTCAGTTCAAAAATATGAAACTTTTATAATGGATAGAATATTCTTTGCTCCAGAGAAAGACACTATCTCTCTCTTCATAGGATATTTGGCATACAAACATAGAGAGCTCTCTGCAATATAAACATCACTGAAAAGATTACTCAGAGAAATAGTTCTTACTACCAACTGTCCTTCTTGCCTGTAAAAGGAAGCATTTTTGCTTCCCAGCAACATTTTCCTTTATTTCTACACTATCCAAGTTTCTGGAAAATTCATAATACCCCTTTGTCAATCATTTGGACTACGCTAATCCCCAAAGTTCCAAACCATTGTTTTGCATCACGGACCATTTAATTGAGGCAATTCTCAGTAGTACTCCAAGCAGCAGGAACCTGCAAACCTGCACTATTGACCTACACCGTGCTCTCCTATCCAAGTACCAACCAGCCGAGCAAATCCTATAAACCACAGTGCCTTAAAAAGCCAGGTGGCTTCCTCCTTATATTTCTACATTCATCTTTCCTTTGGTCCAGGGCATTAATCCAGGCACAGAAGGATGTGTTAGTGATTGCATAAATCATCTTGACCTGCAAAAAGAAGCCTGGAGAACTTTGGGAAAACCATGGTTAAAAGTGCTATGCCTTCTGCGGTGCATGTGGGGTCACCACTAGTGACCTCAACTAGTCACTTTTTTGGACTAACTTTCAGAGGTGGTATAGTGTAACCTATCCTACACTCACATCACCAACCAACTGGTGTTCACCCACTCCACGGAATGGCTGAGTCTCATGAGTTGGAGTTTGTGAGTTTTTGCGTGGAAAACCCAGGAATTAGGGCTTTCCTACCCATCTGATCCCAAATATGGTAAGACGTGACATGTGGATGTACAGACCCCCCACAGTAAATGTAACCACCATGTGCTGCGGGTATACACTAATAAAATAAACAATTTTTTTAAAAAATATTTCCTGCAAGGGCCAGCAAGATAGCTTGGCAGTCTAAGTTCCTGCCTAGCAAGTTTAAGGATCCGAGTTCAATCCCCAGTATGGCATGTTGTGCCAGCTCCTGAATCTCAAGTGCACCATGCCAGCTCCAAAACTGGGTACAGTGGTGTGTGCCTATAATTCCAGAGCTGGAGAGGCTGAGAGAGGAAAATCACTGTGAGTTTGAACTTCATAGTGAGACCCTGTAATGAATTTTTTAAAAAAAATCATGCTAAAATTAAGAACAGTGAAGACTCAGTAGAAGAGCTCTGGCACAGAGAATGAACGATTCAGCCAAAGTCAAAAGGACTTACAGGGCTTAAAACCATTTAGATGACCATAGCAGTGAACAAATCTAAAGGTGATTCTAAATGACAAAAGTCACTAATGTTCTTGTTTCTCTGTATGCTCTGGAATCTAGACTCCTCCCTCTTTGGGTGACAGACTTATTGTTCTTCTGCCACCATACCTTGACATTTTTTGCTCAATAGGAAGGACTCCACCTTTTATGCATCATTTTCTACTTGCTTCCAGTGGTTTCTCCTGCCTGAAAGAGATAGTAGAGTATCTTCATAAAGCTTCCAGGGGGCCCACTATGTTCTCCATGTGGGCCAAAGTGAAGTGACTCAGTGAGTCATGAGTTCAACCAGAGAATCCTTATGCCCAAGCCACGCCAGCCTCAGGAGATAACCCGGATGATAGATGGGCCAGAAATAAGTTTGAATCCTTACAGCTGATTCTGGCACAGCAGCCACTGGAAGTGGCTAACCTATTCTACACTCGTACCACCAACCAACTGATGTTCACCCACTCCATGGAATGGCTGAGTCTCATGAGTTGGGGTTGATGAGTTTTTGTGCGAAAAGCCCTGGAATTAGGGCTGTGCACCAGTGAGTTTAACCTGCAGTTGCTGACAGAGAAGAGAGAAGCATCAACATGCTCAAGAATGGAATGAGTGGATTCCAAATCATCCTACAAGCCGACATAGTTCCTGTCCTCCTCAGACTTGCTGTTATCTGCAAAGCAAGTGAAACTGATCTCTTTCTGAGGACAGTGGCCTAACAAGTACATCAATCAAGAAGTCATCTGCATGAGTGGCTTAGACAACTTGAACAGCAGTTAGGATCTGTTTCCATAACTCATGGTCCTAAAGAGGAACGTTTCTAATCAAGTAATCGGTCATTTTCCATTTGTCAATCTAGATGCGCAGGCCATCACTGAAACATAACCAAGGAATGCAGTGATCAAAGCTCTGAGAATGGCATGTGCAGTCCAGAAATGCAAGAAAGTTAAGCCCCATGGAACTCAACTTGGACAAGTAGAACAAAGAGCATGGAGAGAACTCTGCCCCTGTCCCCTCCTGGGTGGGTTTCCCTGCAACATAGTTGCACAGTCTCCCAAAAGGGTAACCACAGGAGACAGAGTAACCTGCCCCATGGGGCTGGAACCAGCTTCTGAACCCACCTTCTACCAACCCGCTTTCTTTGCCTCCCATCCTCCTTGTCCCTCACTTCTGTTCTCCAAGAGCTTACTTCCCAATAAAGTTGGAGCAAAAAGGACTAACGCAATGTGAAACAATCTCAACTGGGGAATGTTATATTCTTTATTATGTTGCTCTGAAAAAATAAATCGCTTTCCAGCATGGTGACTCATTGTATTAGAAGTCTTCATCTTGGCAATTTTTGTGATAAGCTTCCTGGGGAAGGCGAGACATGGCAGTTTAAAGCAAAATCTAGTTAAAAACACTGCCATTTTCCCACCGGTAGTATTTATATTGCTGAGCTGCAAGCACCATACTCCACTTGTTGCCAAATTTCCTGATTCCAAGCAAAGCAGGTGGAAAGAAATAAACTCCTGAGTTCTAGTGTTGGAAAACCAAACCTATAAAATAATGTTTGGAAAACAAACATTTTGAAACAGAGGACAATAACTGGTCTTCAAACCAGCAAAATAAAAGGCAACTGACTGAAAAACAGGCTAGTTTATTGTTTAAACTTTAAATCAAACATATGAAGACTGGTGGTCTATACTTGATGAAGCAGATTTCAAAAAGCTCTTAAGTACCATAAACTGGAATACATAAAAAAATGCATTTTATTTGTGATTAATTGATTGATTGATTTGGTACAGGATCTCCCTACAAAAGTCAGACTCACAGTGATCCTCCTGTCTCAGCCTCTGCAGTGCTGGAATTACAGTTGTGTACCACGACATCCGGTTTCAGTGGCCTGCATGGTACACCCAGGGTTCTGGGGCCTGCATGGCATGTGGTAATAGGGATCAAACCCACGTCCTTGCACTTGCCAGGCAAGTGCTTAGACCTCCAGGTTATCTCTCTACCCTCTATTTATTATATAGGAATTTTTGGTGTAGGAAAGGTGGATTACCACTTTGGAAGAGTTTAAGTTTTTAATGTATTTTTAGTAAAGAATCTACAGGATCTACAGGGTCTCACTATATAGATTGGACTCATAGTGATTCTCCTGTTTTCAGCCTCCCAAGTGCTGGGATTATAGACACGCGCCGCCGTGCCCAGTCTCAATCGCCATCTCAGCATGCCCCAGGGGCAGGGCCAGCACGCCAGGACAGCGATCAAACCCCTGGCCACTGCACTCTGCCTAAGCAATCACTTTAGTCCAGTGAGCTATCTGATGGCCCTAGAAGAGTATAATTTAGATCTATTCTTTTATTTTAATTTTTGGCGGGACCAGGGTTCAAACTCCTGACCTTGCACTTGCCAGGCAGGCACTTGTGCCATGGAGCTCTCTCCCCATTCTTTTAATACTGACTCTAAACTCAGTGCTTTCTAGAGTGTCTCAGAATTTATGTTCTACCTCACATATTTCAATCCTACCATTTCCTTGTAGGATATCCCAGTGGGAAGCAACCAAAAAAAATTTTTTTTCTTTTTTTCTTTTTCTTTTTTTTGCTTCCCCAAGAACTTTAAAAGTAGCATAAGACAGATGAAACCATCAAGAATGGTTCCCAATGGGAACCTGAGAAAGAGCAAAGATTCATGACGGCTTCTTAATATACGAACCTCCCTCCCCACATTCATGTAAATGTCTGAGCCGTGAGGTTGAGGGACAAAAGAGTCTGAGCCCTGCTTACATGTTTACAGACACAGCTAATGGGGACTGGCGTCCTCTTTCCTCCAAGAGATGTCGCCCAAGGCTCTATGAAACCTACCACCCTCTCTTCTCAGTCCAGCCTCTTACACCTCTCATTAGAAGGACCTGAGACTACATGAGGCACCCACGCTGCACAAAGGCTCTTCCCATAGCAGTCATTTGACCTAGCATTGCAGCATGATCTAGGTCAATGCTGGATCCATGACAAAGATACAGAAAGTCTTCCATTATTGTTTCCATGGGTGACTTGCCAAACAAGTGCCTCTCCCTTCCCAGAAAAGAGAGCAGCTTAGGCATTCATGTCCTTGAATGCACCCTTTGGACATCATTAATTAGTAAATATTTACTCGGCCTTCACAATGCATACAACATGCAGGGTAGAAGCGGGATGAACAGTTGGATCATGGAGCACTGAAAATCTCGAGGAGAAAAACACAGAGCAAATCACACTTCTTATAATCTCGTAACACTACCAATTCCTTACTGCTGACCATGGGAGCAGACCAAAGAGAAGCCGTGGAGGCCATACTCTCGCTGGGAAGAAGGCCACACAGGCAACTAGGACAGTAACAGTTAGTCACACGCATTCCGTGACTTGGTGGCTGGAGAGCACAAGATAAAAAAAAAAAAAAAACAACTTTGAATTTCAACACATTGAGCTTTTGCTTGAGCACAACAGGCAGTATGAACAAAAAGCCACAAACAGCACATATACGTTCACATTAAAACTTTTTTCCTCGTGAAAAAACAAAGTAGTACATGAGTAAAGGTGACAGAGAATGTGGGAGCAATGGCTACTCAGTCTCAGTCTTTGGGCCTTATAATTAGACATCAAGGACATTGGCATAAAACTGTTGTATTTAGCGTGAATCACCCATCCTCTCTTCCTTTGTCAGGTCCTGATCTTAAAATTCTAGAGGCCATTTTTGAGAGGCAAAGTTAGAAACAAAAACCGTGTGACAGAGAGTTGGCTGGGTTTAGTTCTATTGTTAAGACAACTCTGGCTTTCAGAAACATTATTAAGAAAAAGAGCCACCTTTTTGCAATCTACATCAAGTTGTTAAGGCAACAAGCCCAAGATTAAATCTAGAAATGTTCACTGTGCCACCCCCTTCCTCCACCCTGGTATCTGTCCCACATATTCTCCCCGGGTGTGCTAACTCATTGAAATTGTCACTCCATCTCTCTACTTCACCCTAAGTGTTTCAAATGGGAATCCAAGGAGCACATAGATTTGGGAGGTGCCATGCTAGGAGACATTGATGCATAGGTCACCTGTGTACATCTGTAGGTTTGTGTGCAGCTCTGGAAATAGTTCATCAAACCATCCCTTAAACTGCCAGATTTAACCCACTACTGTAGGAGAATTGACAGGAGTCTTGGCAACCAGTGATTAAATGTGAGGGTGGTAGAAAAGGAGCTGGAAAGAAGAGGAGCCAAGAAGGAAGGATGGTGGAAGCAGGAAATTCAAGGAAGAGCTGATGGAAGGGGAAAATGCATTCTCATCGGAGAGGTACCCAACATGCAAGAGAAATTCAGGGGATTTGAAAAGAGGTTAGAGCCAAAGATGCCATCTACACCCTGCTCCAGTGAGAATTTGGGCTTTCTAACCACAACACTACAAGAGAAACATGAAGTGGCCTATGGCTGCCATTTTGGCTCTGTGAGCCTGTCTCAGTGTGTTGATTGAGCAAGCGACCTCAGTGCCTGATCCTGGTATATGGTACTTGGACAGCTTCAAAAGCTCCAGCCAATCCCAAAAGCCAATAGGTGGATTTGGGGCATTTCTCTCACCCTGGATGCCTGGGCTCAGAGGTGCCCTGGGAGAAAGCCTCATGTGTCACCCATTTTGTGACCCAGTTTCTGCCTGGCTGACAGAAGCTCTTCATCCTGTGCCCACAGCTCTGAAAGCCACCTGGAGCTGCTAAACACTCATCCACGTTGTTTGAAAGACCCACAGCTGGGCTTCTGCAAATGAACTCTTACTTTCTCAAATGCTGCATTTGGTTTCACTGATGGGGACTTTACTGGGTGAGGGAAGAATGCTGACTTCAGGGCTACATTCTGGAGCCTTCTCAGGAGTTGGAGTCAGAGGAGACAGAGGGAGAAAGATGCCAGGGCCCCTGAATGGGAAGTGCATGATTCCACGCAGTTCTCCACCTTGCGGAGGCCGGTGGCTCCCAGCTGTAGCTGACTCACCACGGAGCATTCTTTAAGTACAGATCTTTTTTTCAACCAAGCAACCCAGCTAGAACCCTCAGCAAGCCCAGCCTGGTTATATGCCTTTTAGCAATCTCACAACATATTTCTCAGATGCCCCTTTTTTAAGACTCCTTTTATCAGAAATCATTGCTTTCAGGTTTTCTCTTACCACTGTAAGAAATGCCAAGTGGGGCTGGGGAGATGGTCCGTGGTCTAAGTGCCTGCCTGGCAAATGTAAGGACCTGGGTTCAATCTCCAGCACTGCATGCCATGCCAGGCCCGGAACCCTGGGCACACTGTGCTGGCCACAGAGATCAGGCATGGTTATGTACACCTGTAATCCCAGCACTGGGGAGACTGAGACAGGAGGATCACTACGAATCCAAGTTGCATAGCGAGACCCTCTACCAAATAAATAAATATCTTTTAAAAAATTAAAAAGAAAAGGAAATGCCAAGTGGTTTTCATCAGCTGTACAAGAAAGACGAGCTTGTAAGGTTGGCACGAGAGGTTGCCAATTGGGAAACAAGAAATATTTTCTAAAATTGCCCTTTGTTTTCACCACCACATTTATTGATAAGAGCAAACCTCAACCAAGCTGCTTCTAAGATCGGTAATGTTCCATAGAAGAACTTTGGACCAGAAATGACTAGACAATGCCCTCCTTGAGTTACACGAGAATGCTCCTCTCCATTTTCCCAGAGTACCCCTCTGTCTGAGCCCATGTTCCCTTCCATTTGACCTCTAGAAAGGTCATAAGCTGCTCCTGAAGAGATGCTTGGCCCCTGCACTATTTAGGAGAACACACTGCGCCCAAGTCAGAAAGCTGAGAATCCTCCATCAGTGTTAGACAGAAAAAGTGATTCTCCCCCATCTCCTTGCCCTACTCAAAGACTGAGAAGCCAGGGTGTACCACGCCTACAGCATGGGTCCCACCCCTGAGCATCAGATACAAAGTGATCATGACTCCAGACAAGCAAGCCTTTCAGAGAGGCCCTAGCCAGTGTCACCACTGTCCAGGCTTGAATTCTGTATGTCCTGAATCTGTGGCCCCAGACTCTCATAGGCTTCATGCATTAGTAAATTTTCCTATTGCTTGAACAAAATACCCAACACCCACCACAGAAGTTCGGTCTGGCTCTTCGGTTGGGGCAATTCAGTCCATGATTAGCAGATTCCAAGTCAGAAACGGCATGGCAGAAGGGCCTGGCTAAAAAAGCTTCTCACCTTGGCAGCCAGGAAGGACACACAAGAGGAGCCCAAGAGGAGAATATGCCCTTCCAGGTCAAATCCCGGGGACCCACTTCACACCCAGACCCCAACCGCACACTGCTCCCTCAGCCATGAACTTCTCAATGGATGAACCCACTGGTGAGCAGTGCCCTTGTGATCAAATCCCCTCCAAAAGCCTCATCTCTGAACACAAGAGATTTCTGGGGGACATTTTAGGTCTAAGCCATCACACGCCAGCCATGGCTTCCTCAGGCTGCAGCCAGAGCCAGCAGGGCACAACTGATCACCTCTTCCTGCCATGTACAAAATGAACAGGGCTGCGGGATTATCCTGCTGGCAAGCAGCAGGGCCTTCAGATAACTTTCAGGTCTTATTTTCTAACAGTCCAACTCTTGACCTCCAAAAGTGGTCTCCTTTAAACATTTTACCTCGTGTTGAGGGCCACAGCACCCTGCTCCACCCAGCACTGGGTCCCAGAGCTCCTGGGTGCTGTAAGTGTTCCCCTACTACAGCACAAATTGCCAGCTTCTGTAGGGAACTCTCACCACATGCAGAACTAATTCCCTCGGCACTCCTATTTCTTCTACAGCATCCACAATCTCCTTTTAAAAACTTAACAGATACTCATGGAATGGGCTGGACAGCAGGGATCAGGAATTATTTTTCCATTGAGCTGGACACTTGCCAAGTGGTGATAGCTCCTGTCTCACCTTCTCACCAGAGAAGAAGACAAAGTGAAAGAAATAGCACAGGGTTGCAGGGGAAAGTTATTAGGGAGGAAGAATGCTGACCAGAAGCACTGGTCAGGGACGCCTAGGAAAGCTGATGTGAATGCGGAGGCCAAGTAAGGAAAAGCGTCATCCAGATAGAGTGGAACAAAGCTCTGCAGGGTGAAGAAATAGCACATCCTGAGGGCCTGGGGTAGGAGGGCTTTGTCCGTTCCTGGAACTGATGTGGCTGAGCCTCATGAAAGGAATGGAGTAGTTCAAAAAGACGCTGAGTAGACTGTTAGTAGTTGTATTATATAGCACCTTGTGTGTCACAGTGAATATTCTGAGTTTATTTCATTTATGACATTTAGGGAAATAGGCCTAGAGGCTCTCTTGTAGACAGGCCTTCAGCGATTTCCTCAGATGTAGTTTTCATATTCAGCCCCCATTTTCAGAAAACAACTGTGTCAAACACAGGGTAATGTCATTAGGTTCCTGGAAGGACTCTGCCTCGTACACGCCTATTTACACCCACATCTGCTGGCACATGGGTGTCTTTCCTTCTTTGTGGTTCTGGATAGAATCGTCCACACCACCATTCACAGCCAGCATGATTCACTTTGCAGTGTCCTGCAGCTATTTGAGCACACAGTTGCCACGTCCTTAGTGCAGCCTGCTTTTCCTTTTTGCTCAACCTTTTCCACGTGTGTGTGGAACTCACCTGTACACTGCTCTCCTCTGGGCTCCTCCCTTCCTAGAATACAGAGAATGCTGGGAAAAAGGCTTCTCTGATGGCATGAGATTGAGCACATACCTTACAGAGGCATGGTAGCATAGTCTGCTAAGTTGTTTTGCAAGGCAGAAGAGCTCTGGAGACCTGAGGCACATTGATCTTAATATGGTTGACCCTTGAACTTGTACATTTTAAAATAATGAAGGTGGACAATGTCATGTTTGTCTCATAGAGTTGGCAGGAGGGAAAGAATAAAATAGAACCCTGAGCACAGTGAGGTTCCTCCACCTCCACTGCACTCACACACACACACACACACACACACACACATACACACACACACACACATCACAATCACTTAACACACATATGCACAGACATATTGGGAGCAAAGCTGTCCATACCATGGGTATCTAGGACAAGGTCACTGCCTCTCATGAGCTCGGCAGGGCTCCACGAAAAGTGTGTGCAGCTCAGGGAGACAATGAACATAAGGACTTGATCTCTACTTGAGCTCATAGTGACAGCTTGCTCTCGTCCCCAAAACTGGCTGTTCTGTGAATAGAGTAGATATTCTTCCTGTCCTAATCCCTACCCACCCCTTAAGTTCTTCAAGATCTTATTCATATGCTGATGGTATAAATGAGTGCACTGCAGATGCTAGGCAGTTTGCTTTCTCCCATCAGTAAAGAGGGCTCCACCTGGCCTCAGCTTTTGTACACTGATTCCGGTATTTCTTGACCCCCTCTATCCTCCCTCCAAAGTTTCAGGAGCTGCACAGGACACAGTACAGACACTCACATCACACACGTGTCAGCACACAGACATTCAAATGCATACATTCAAACACACAAATGGACACGTAGACACTCACATAAAACTGCACGCATGCATAAACACACATACTACTGCACCCTCATCCGTATCCCCATACTTCCTTCCAGCTGTTTCCTGGGATCACCAGCCAAGTTTTCTCAGTGCATCAGCACCAACAGTGAGAACATGTTGCCTTTGATGACTTCTACCCTCAGGGAGCTCTTTAGTCTGCCCTGGCAAAGAATTCTCCCCTCTCTTAGTTCCCGCTATGAATTGTCATTCAGGAGCACTTCACCCTCCTTCTTCCCAGGCCTTCTAAAGCCAACCCTGATTATCCTTGCAACTAGTCCTATGGCTTCTTAAACTTAAATAAGTCATATTTCTTAAAGTAAAAATTCCCTATTGGAAGAAGTTTCGTGCCATTTTGGTTTGGCTTGGTTTTCCTTTTGCTTGTTTGAGGCAGAGGTTTGATATGTGCTTCAGGCTGGGCTCAAAATTAGAATCTGTCTGCTTCATACTTCAAGGGGTGGGATCATGGGCATGCACTACCACACTTGACTTAGTTTCATTATTCTTTAAAAGATGGATAGAAACTTCACATCAGAGGGAGCTATGTGAAGAAACAGAAAAAAGGAGCATGGGGTTTGAGGAACAGAATATAAATAAGAAGTTGCCTGTACTGGAGAAAAAGATGACCTCAGAATAAGAATACCTGCTTCTGTTCCTTGAATAATTCAAGTTCCACCCATGTCTAGTCTTCCTTCTTCTGGTGTATGTCTAGTTTCTTTTTCTTTTAATTTTCAAATCTCACTTTCTGCAAGTAGATTTGAATGTATTAACTGAAATCTCAATATCATGGCCCAAGATAACTTTTTTAAATTAGGAAATCATGGGAAAAAATATCGTGTTAGTTTGGGTTCCCCAGAAACAAACCCTGAGATGAGACTTCTTGCACAGATGAAATTTGGATGTGTTCTCCTAGAGAAAGCCAGTGAGGTTCAGAGGAGCAGAATCGATCAGGAAAGGAAGAAGCCGAGCAAGAAGCCACCTGGCAAGGTTTTGCAGAAAGAGAACACGTTCCCCAAGTCAAGGGAGTGAAGACTTTTAATACTCTGAAAGCCATCAGCTACTGGCCAAGGCTGCACCAAGGACACGCGATTCCTCCTGGCACTTTTTGTTCTCAGACTATGCAGACTAGAAAGGCACCTAAGCCATGAGCCCGTGGAAAAGGGAAGTTCCTCAAAGCCACACAAGAAGCAGGAAGAGGAGGAAGGCTACCTAGACTACATAGCCAACACCTGCTGCAAGGAGCAGAGACTGGAATTAGAAAGGTGAAATTTCTGCTTATGCAAAAAGAGAGCTTACCTAAGTGGCCCACACCCCAAATTCTTTACCTGCATATCAGGCTGTGTAATAGTCGTGGGCCACAGAACAACATTCTGTTTGTTGATGGATCTCATGTACAATGTGATGCCATAAGAATTATAATGGAGCAGAACATTTCCCATGAGCTCATAAGCATTGTGACATCACAGTGTAATGCACTTCTCACATGTTTGGGGTGAGGCTGGTGTCAATAACCTGGCTGCACTACCTGCCCTACTAAAGCAGAGCATTTGCAGTGGCGCACAACACACTGCACTTAGCAATGTGAGTAAATGAGTATGCAACTGTGGGTGGATTTGCCATACTTCCTATTGGTACTTTATGGTCTTTCTACTCATAAAGAAGCTTACTGTTAAACCATCTTATCCAACTTGTTCTCTTGACTACACCAAAAGACCACATCAAGTGTCTGACAAACAACAGCTAGGTTTGTGTAAGTGTCCTCTAAGACATTTGCACAATGACAAAATCACCCAGCCACACATTTTCCATGTGTCCCTGTTGTTAAGTAACATATGCCATCCCTTCCTTGGATAGTTCTAAGGGATGTGTTCTACGCACCAAGGACAGCTATGATAATTATTTACAATCAAACATAAGAACTACTCTCGTTATTTTGTGAAACAAATTGTAAGGACCACACATATCTGAAAATCTCAGGATCTGCCAGATAGCTCAGTGGATTAAAGCACCCACTTAGGGAGATGCAGAGACCAGGGCTCCATCCCTGGTGTGCCATGCCAGCCCCACTCCCAGGGTGCAGTGAGAAGGTTACTGAAACTGGGCGTGGTGACACAAGCCTGTAATTCCAGCACTTGGAGGCTGAAAACAGAAGGATCACTACGAGTCCAATTTGTGTAGTGAGACCCTGTAGACCATGTACTAAATATATTTCAAAAATTTTTTTAACAATCTGAGATCTCTATTATCTCCCGGGAAATGGAGAGAGTGCGTGCTGCACCATCTGTAAGATAAAGGTCTCTGTGAGGCAGAGAGACTCATGGTATTAGTGAGAAAAGCAGTACAAGATTTCTTCAGATAAACCCTGACCTCAGGTCTGCATCGCGGTTCTGACCACTGTATCTCTCAGACACAGTTTTAAGGAGAGCTTTTCAAAGCAGAGCCCCATGGCTAGGAGAACCATGAGGCTAGCCACACACTGAGCTCACCAAGAAGCCACAGGGAGTCATTTTATAGCATCTGAGTAGCACAAGATGTGATTTTTCTCTGGAGAAGGTTTTGGAGAATTAGAGGGAATTAGTCATATTTTTCCAATGTGAAGATTTTAACAGTTGTGAAACTATGAAGAAGGCCTGACTCAACAATCCCGGGATTGCAATATGTCACCTTGCAGTCTTGTTACTTAAAATTGCATGCTTTATGAGACAGTGATTTTAAAAAGGAATCCAACCAAGGTTGGAAAGAAAAGGAAGATATGCAGACAAAGCATGCAAAGATATAAAATGCTGAACATTTATAGAGCTGTTTAACAATTCAGAGCTCATTTAATACACTTTTTCTTAAATAGCGCATTGAATAGACATGTTTATCCTCTCGGTGAATTACACGTTAGAAATGGACTCATTAAACAGTGGCTTACTTTGAACCTACAACACAAAATCTGAACTGGATATAACATGGCTAAATATGTAAATGAGTCACCCCTTTGGTCTCCCTTTAGACAGGTAAAAAAAAAAGAAAGATGAATAGACCTTCACTAAAGAAAGATGATTAAGCCCATTCAGGGCCACCCTTGTGCTGCTTGCCAGGCTCTTCATTAGGTTCCTCCTCATTAACTACCCCAAGTGAGCTACAAATAGCAGTCAGGTCCTGTCCTTTATGTATGAAAATTAGGCCCTTAGCAAGCACATGGCTCTTGAGGTATTTTCAAAGAGTCTGAAGGGTTTGAACTTTCACAAGCACACTTCTGGGTGTCCCTTGTCAAAAGCATACATTTGCAAGATGCCAAGCCAGGGTGAGAAGGAAGGCAAAGACCCCAAAAAGGATGGTTCTAATGACTTGGACTCATTAACATGATGTGGTAATTAAGTAGCCTCACCCCTCAAAAAAAATGCAATACAGGGGAAATAGGAAGAGGTATACCTGGCTCCATGAACCATTACATACAACGCTAGAAGAGGTATTACCTTCTTAAAGAATTTAACAAACTACTGAAAGACCATAGAGAAGAAAGGTGGGTGTCCTGGTAAATAAATGACTGCTATCTACAATTCACTGAATTCTGAAATATACATCCATACCTTTCTTGTATGCTTTTTGCTATTACAATAATACAAAACAAAAAGGTGGCAACACTGTAGGCTTAGTTTAGACAGTTAGGAAGGAGTCATCCTCAGAAGGTTATTCCACTAGGTCTGCTTCAAAAACTATTCATTTTCATGTACTTTTAACAATGCAATTCTCCCCTAATTGATTTCTAAATTAAAAGCAATTCCAATAAAAATCCCAATGGGGTTTTCAATGAACACTACAGAGTCATTCAAAACGCTATCTGGAAAAACAAAGCAAGGGCATTTTCCTAACCAACACCATTCCGAAGCTGAACTGGAACCAACCCTGGCTGAAGTTCCCCATGACCCACAGCTTTAGGACTAATAATAAATTATTGTGTTTTAAGTCGTTTTGTCCAGCGTACTCTGTTCCCCAGCGTTAACTGGACAACAGCTAACTCAGTGATACAGCACTTAATCGGTACTTACACACATGCAACACTACATGCATCATGACAGTGCCCGAGTGCCCTCCACTCCTTCCTTGCTGGCAGAGAAGGTCTCCCACCCTGGGAGCCTAAGCTTCCAGACACCTGCACTCCTAGTCTTCACTGTAACACATTCAGATGATAGTCAGAGGGGCCTAAGCATAAGTCTACAGAAGGACTTCCGGGAAAAGCTTTGCTTTGCACAGGAACTATCAACCCTCCTTTTCAGAGGTGGTGATTATGTCTGAAGTGAGTGACACCCAGAGCTGCTACAGCCTCCTTTCACCATGGAGGAAAATAATTAAGACTTCCACAGAATGCTAGGACAGAAAGACAGAAAGTATCTGACCCTTGACCCCACCACTGGGTTGCTAAGGTGTCCACTAGAACTCTTGCTAAATGTGACAGCTTTCAAGTTTTTACTATTTAAATTGGTATGTAGAATGCTAAAAGCACTCTTAGTTTTCCAGAACTGGCCCAGCAATCTCAACTAGCTGGGAACAGGCCCATGTATCAGAGGCCAGGTGGGATGGTGTCTGTAAACAATTTATATTGTAGTAGCAGAGCTTAGAGAGCACCTACGTGTCCAGCGTCTGACACACAGCTAAACCAGAGGCCTGCTGTGGAACTTTAGATGACAGCTGCTCCCAGTAAACTATTTGCATTAGACATTTTGATGGATTTCAGAACTATGGAATGAAGTATTAAAAGGAAACATGGAATGAGGCATATACCACAGTGCCATTTATGTAATTTAAGAGTGTAAATACATAATACAATATTACAGATTTTCTAACAATCCACATGTCCTCAAGGAAAATAGTAAAAACATTACATTGTGCCCTTAACTGGAAGACTGTGAACAGGGTAAAGAATAAAGAGATAAAATAATTCATTACAACTCTGAGGACTTACATTAGTTACTGCTGCATATCAATTTATCTAAAATGTAGTTAGCATTAAAGCTATAAACATCACCTCAAAGGTACATGGGCTGGGAATTCAGGAGCGGTTTAACTAGGTGCTTCTGGTTCAGATTCTCTCAGGTGCCCTCAGTTAAGGTTGTGGCTATGGTCTCACTTGAAGGCACAGGCGAAGAACCACTTTTAGCCCATTTCCCTCGTTATTAGCAGGATTTTGATCTGTGAGAACTATTGACAGTGGCTCTCAGTTCCTCACTAGCTGTTGGCCAATAGCTTCCTTAGCTCCCTGCCATCTGCTCTCTCTTTAGGGTAGCTCACAGCATGGCAGCCTGATTCCCTCAGAGTAAGGATAGAGGGGGAGGGAAAGTGTATGACATGGGAAAGGTGGCTTCACATGGGCAACATTGAGTTTATTAAAATCAAGTCATGTGATCCTGCCCACCCTCAAGGGAGTATCATGCACAGGGGCAGGAGGACCAGGAGGTGGGGACAACTGGTATCATCAAAGATATTCCCTACTTCAGTCCCAGCACCATAATTAGGCAAGATCCCTCATCATGAGCAGAGGGGTGGGATCAATTCAACTTTGTGTAGCTGAGGTCCAAATCACTGGCATAAAGGCAGATCACACAACTGATATGGCTTTAATTTGTACATATTCACGTGTTTAGTTGTGGCCAAATGACACTAAATAATATTTGACAGATGCAGTCCTCTGGAGGCCAAAACGCCTACTTCATGTCTGAAAATATAAAGAAACAGAAAAAATATATTTATATTATTTAAGGTCAGAGACCAAGAGACAAAAAGAAAAACGTGAATACTAGCATACATTCTATGGAAAACAACAACTTCAGCTTAAATTTCACAGGAAATAGGTAGCACCTACATAGTTCAGGTATCAGAGCCTTTGGGTGTTGATCCAGATAATTCTGTGACAGGGGAAACGCTTCCAAAGTCCTCATGTAACAACTGGAGAATCTAAGGTTGTGGTGACCAGTGATTTCTGGGATCATAGATGGCACCACCTTAGCTAAGCAATTCTGTCACCTGCCAGAAGGCAAATGTGATCTTTTCTGTCCCCAAATAGTTTCTGATCTAATTTGAAATGGACTAGACTCAGCATGGTCTTTCTCCCTTTCTCAGGAAAATCACACCAAAGAGTTAATTGTATTACATTGTTCTGTATTTAACTTCTGCTTTTGCTAAAGAGCAGAATCTTAACAATGGCCTCCAATTTCTGTCCAGAACCAGGGAAAGGCTCTTTTTATTTTGCCTCAACATGATTTTCCTGAAGCTCTCTCATTCTTTTCATGCTCCTCATCACAGTGTAAGTCCATGAAAAATTAACGCACCTATTCAGCAGGGAAGCTAGCTTCTTTTAAAAGAATGTTCTGGCAAGCCCAACACCAGGACATGCATCTCCAAGTAGATCTGCCTGAGAAAGGTACAATGTGTTACAGAAGTCCTCCCTAGAGAACGTGGTGCTCACAGGCAACAGCAATTGCATTAGGCTTCTTTTGTGCTTCCTCTGTCACCTCTTCTTCAGTTCTTTCATACAAGTGCACATTTTGAACAAGTGAACTTGCAAAATCAATTTGCAAAAATGTGGGAACCATTATACCTTCATGCGCTTCATGGCCAGTGAGGGAAGTCAATGTCCTAAAGTCCAAATTCCACAAACAAAATGCCTCTTGCTGTTGCTTAATACAACAATCAAATTTTATAAATAACACATTTAAAGTTTTAAATAGCAGTGCCAGAAAAATATGAGTGGAGGAAGGGGAAAATATTGTACATGCAAAGAACTCTTCAGGGTCATAAAAATCCTAGCCAATGAAAATTAATACTTGTTGTTTTCTTCATGCTAAAATTGTAATTTTTAACTAACCATTTGAATGAAGTTTCTTTCACTAAAGATTTTACTGGGGCTTTTAAATTGAGAGATCTGTTAGCATTCTTACTTTCTTTGCTGAATTTGATCTTAAAGCTAAATAAGGTCACAATTCTCCATCACAGTTCTCATCACTCTTCTTTCCCATAATCCTCCATAACAGGTCTCATCTTGCTTCTGTCCCATAATCCCCCATCACAGTTCTCGTCACTCTTCTTTCCCATAATCCTCCATACCAGGTCTTGTCTTGCTTCTGTCCCATAATCCTCCATCACAGTTCGCATCATTCTTCTTTCCCTGCATCTAGAGATGTTTTGACATAGCTCCCTCCAGATTCAAATATGTAAGGCTTCATTTCATAAAATCAAAAAACCATCAAGTGACTCAACAACTAGCTGTAAGACAGAAGAGGCATGCTCATAGAAACAAGGCATAGAAGCCAGGGAAAAGCCAGTCTAATGACTTCACTTCATGTCCCCTCTTACTGTGAAGTCTTACAGAACTCAGTGTTCTGCTCCTGCCATTGTTGCTCCATTTCTACTTCAACAGCAATAAGCTTCAACTTCAACAGTCAATTACTGGTTCTGATGGAGTCACTCACTTCTGAAAGCCCTCTGATGGTTGCAGTGGCCCCAGTACCTCAGAATTATGGTAAAATATGTGGACTACTGAATGCATAACTCAACTTCACACAACAATAAGCAATGTTGATCTTCTCCCTAAGTGTTTCCCAAAACCCACATTCTTCTTCTTTAACTTTTGCAAATAAAATGATCATGGAGATCACATGTATTTTGAAAGACTTTTAAAAAAAACAGTGCTAATATTTTTGTGTGTAGATTTTCCTCCAACGCCTCATGTGGTCATGAAGGTTTTCTGGAGGTGGCTGAATATGGAGTGTGTGGTTGATAATTAGTGCAACCTGGGATTAAGTTTGCTGGGATTAAGGATGAATAATTACTGGATCACTCCCTTAATTAGATTGGCACCACCCTAATCCCAGCAGTCTGAAGCAGATGAAAGAGGTAGAAAACCCATCAATTGAGGAATGGGTAAAAAAGATATGGTGTTTTTGTACAATGGAGTATTACTCAGCTATAAAAAAGATAAACTCAAGGCTTTAATAGATAAATGAATGGAGCTAGAGACCATGTTCATAAGTGAAATAAAT
>PVKN010015263.1:0-18625 GCA_004027915.1 Capromys pilorides | reverse complement strand
CTATTTTTCATCATTTACCATTGGAATAAATACAAGGGGCCATATGGTTGTGTGTCGTCATTGTGTTTTCTAACATCAGGACATACACATGTTCACACCTTTGGTATAACATAAATGATTCAAGATCTCCCTTCTGCAGCTCTAACAGGATCAAAATTTCCTGCTAATTAATAAATTCTAATTAAAAACTATATCAATATTTTTTTTCTATAACTGCAATATTCTAGGTTAACTTAACAATGATTAGTAGCTCTCTGGAACGGACCAGAAATATTTTATTAATAGGAAAATAACATGATCCATCCACAGTGAAGCTATCTCTTAAAATAGGCAATTCAGGAATAGCGGTGTCTGATAGAAGCAGTCCATAGACTCTGGAGGAACCAGCATGGAGGAAATTGGCTTGTCTATATTTGTCTTACATCATCTTGTGTCCTGAGGATAGCTGATTAGCAAGGCTCTGCCATATGGATTTTTCTTTTCCCCCAGTACCGGCGATCCAACTTAGAACCATGCACTTGCCAGACAGATGCTTACATTGCTGAGCTAAAATCCTTGACTCTCTGCCATATGAATTATATATGCCTCTTAATTGTGTGTTAGTACAATAATGATAAGATAAATTTTCAATAAATTTTTCCTTTCTTTTCCACGTTGTTCAAAATAAGGTTGGAAATGTAATGAAGATTTAGAGACTATTTTCTACAAATCCAAAAAGTTTCAGAGGAAGGAAAATCTAGGTCAAGAAAAGTATTTAGCAACATTAAATATTAGTTTAAAAATTAATACATTACTCATTATTTTTAATAAATTGCAGAAGTAGAACTTGAAACAAATTTCTATGACAAAATAGAATGTTATACTCTTATTAGTATATATTCATTAAGGGCTGGCCAGAGAGCTCAGCAGATTGAAGTGCCTGATTAGGCAAATGCAGGCACTAGGTTTTTTAATTTTTTTTTTTAACTGAAATTTTATTTATTTATTTATTTATTTATTTATTTATTAATCTGAGACAGGGTCTCACTATGCAGTTCAGGCCTTGGGCTCACTTTTGTAACCCAAGGACTCACACCAGTCTTCCTGCCTCAGCCTCCCAAGTGCTGGGATTACAGGCGTGTGCCATGACGCCCAGCTGGCACTAGGGTTTTGATCCCCAGCCTGCTATGCTGGCCTCACCCTCAGGGGAGCACTGAGCTGGTGATTTAGACTGTGTGTGGTGGTACACCCGTGTAATCCCAGCTCTTGGAAGGCTGCAAATAGGAGGATCATTAGAAACCTGATCTGTGTAATGAAAGTTAACAATTGGAGGGCTACTGGATAGTTTATAAGTAAACCTCCAAAAGTAATTAGATCAAGCCAGATAGATGCATGGGCCATAGAGTTTATAGAACTTAGATTCGACACATTAAATTTTATTTTTTTGTTCTTTCACAACATCAGGGATTGAACTCAGGACTTCGAGCTTGCCAGGCAAGCACTTTATTCTACTGAACTATATCCCCAGTCCCAACACACTAAATTTTAAGATGAAGCACCTTAGGGTTATCTTCATGGCTATAGTAATCTACAAGGAAGTCAATGTACCCAAGTAAACTAATCAAGATATAGCATTAATTATTACAAAGCTGTCAGACTCAAACATTGTAATGTTTAGAAATAGTTTCTAATGTTATCAATAAGAAGTCAACAGTGCAGTCACACTAATCATAAAATAGCAGCATGCTATGTGTACAAATTCTAATAGAAGAAAAAACTCTATAGGAGTTAAGGAGTTACTTTAAAGTAAAAGAATAAAAAATAAATCAGTGTGTCTCACCAAGTTATATTTGATGGTCTGTTTTAAAGTGTGTTAGTCATGGAATCGAGGATGGAGGAAAAGTAAGTGGACAGAAAGAAAAAGAAAGGAAAATAAAATGTAAGATTAACATGAGCTCTACTGAACATTAAGAATTCCCCAGGTTGTATTATTGTTAATCAGTTTGCTGGGAGATTTGTACATTTATAGGATAATTCCCAACTTCACTCATTAATTAGTGAGGGCACATAAAAAAGTCACCTATTATGTAGACTTTTGGAATATTTCATAGTGGTATTTAGTTCAGAACTTGAGTCCAACCTGCAGAACGTTCGTATGCATTCTGGTAAACTACTCTTTAAATGTCATCATACATTCACATGTCAATTTTCATTTACATTCATTTAGACCATAAACTATTGCTTAAAATAATTCTTTCTTTTTGCCCTTAAAGCTTTCGAATTAAGACTGTTAGACATACTGAGTGTTTCCTCCAGGTTAATTACTGGTGGCAGCCATCTCTCAATTGGGCACTCTCTGCTACATAATTTATAATATACCACTTAATTTACAATCTGGCTAGATTGTCTTTGTTGTGTAGGGACACTCAGATGGGGCATATTTCATATTCTTAGCTCCTAGAAGAACACTGTGGAGATTGAAACAGGTTTAAGTTGGCAAGGTTTGCATTGTGCTAGGTTTCAAAATGACAGAATCCAGGTGCTTTTAGCTAAATCAGACAAATGATCTTGCCAAAATCTGCCAATATAAAATTCCTTGGCTACTCATGGATGTCAGCATACGCAGAGCTTGTCTCTATGGTTGGCAAAACTGGACATTTTAAAGGGATAAGGCATTAGGAAATTCAGTCATTGCTTCCAAGAAGAATAAGAAATGAATAAAACAATTTATTTTAAAATGTTGCAAGCTAAAATACTTAGGCCTAGCATTCATTTCTGCAACTGTTCAGGGTTCAGACTCTTATTTAATACATTTAGGACCTGCATCTCCTTCAGAAGTCCTGTTGTTTTCCTCTCAACAAATAGTGTGAGCAGCAGAGTCCCTTGTGGCACCAACATTTGCTCATGCACCTTGTGATCAGCTTCAGGAACTTAGGCTCCCACCTGTGGGTTCCTTTAGCAGATAGTCAAGCTCTTCTTAAATCTCATTACATGGGGGGTGGGCAGCCACTGCCATCCTGCTGACGTAAGCAACGGCAGGGTTGGGGTCAACTTTGGACTTTTATTTACGAAGGAAGGAGAAAAGTGCATATCTAATTAACGATTTCTTCCAACAGTAATTTTAAAATGGGCTCATAATTGATAAACAAAAAAGTGGACAATGTAATAAAGATATTTAGAAACGAAAGATGATTCTCTGAGAACTCCAGGGCTGATAGCAAGAGGACAGGAGACCTGTTTCATATGGACAAATCACCCAAGATGTGTGTCTACAGATTTCTTTTGCAAGGGAGAAAGGAGATAAGAAAACAAAAGGCAAAGAAAGACACCTCCACCCCTCACCCCCATGAGAGAGAGAAGATAGGGAAAATGAGAGTTTTATTGTTGGGGTATCAAAGAGATAAGGAAGAATGATTTGGAAGAACTTTTAAGCATAGTCATAGATAAGTATTTAAACTGGGATGCATATCTGTTTCAGTATCCAAAGACCAGATCCTTCCTTAAGGTGCCACTGGAAGGGCTGGCCAGATAGTTTACCGGACTAAAGCGCCTGCCCTTGCAGAGCACAGTGGCTGGCTATGCCGGCCCAGCCCCCAGAGTGCACTGAGATGGGGTGTGGTGGTGCACACCTGTAATCCCAACATTTGGAAGACTGAAAACAAGAGAACTACTACGAGTCTGATGTACATAGTGAGACCCTGTAAACCCAGTAGACCATGTACCAAATACATTAAAAAAAAAAAAAAAGTGAAAAAAGATTCTTCAAGCAAACCTGCAATCCAGTAGAGATTTGCAGAATTATTGAAAATTTTGCTACTTCAGAGACTGTGGAATTGCACTTGGAATCGTACCATTGTTTCCTGACCACAAGGACAGTTTTTATCTGAAAGGGAGCAAACTGCCATTTATGCCATATGCCTAGTTCTTTAATCTTAGGGCTCACTCAGCGAGGGAGCATGAGTACAGCCAGGCAGGCAGAAGACACTGAGAATGGGGGTGCTGCCAGAGCCTGGAGACACCTGCTGCTTTCCAGTAGGTCTGGTACACCTCGCCTGTGAAGTATGTGGGCCGTCTGAAACTGTGAGCTCAACTTCCCTAGAATTACTCATTTTGTTTCACAATAGAAGCTCTAAATCTAAATAGTTAGGTGAACATCTCTTCACTTAAAGAGTCTTTTGGAGACTGATTGATATAAGGATACCACTTTGGAAATGCTACCATATCTATTAGTTGAAAGGTTACTCTTTCATTAAACCATAGAAAACAATGTATAAATCAATTATTTGTTCAACTTATCAATGATACAAATCTAAAATATTCAGTTTCCCCCATATGAAGGTATGGTTCCCATTTGATAATCCACAGTGGAGTTGGTAATGGCACATTCGTATTCAGGAAGCAGAACATGGCTCGACACTGTCAGCAGCAGTGCAGTGTTCTCTGGGTTGTGGGTGTAGCCTTCCTCTCCACTAAGGCCCCAACATGAAGCACTCATTTCCTGGGACAGTTGCTCCATGCTATTTTCTGGTAGTCTAAATATATAACACTGGGATAAACTCAGACACGTGGCCTTCACTTGTCTAAAGTTCTGGAAAGACAGAAATTTTCTGGTTGTTCATCTGCCTGTCTAAAAGTTCCTGTTCTGGAAGATGAACACAACAGAAACTGGAGGAAGAACAGCCCATATGTGTCTGTCCTATACATGTAGTGACACACCCCTGGCATACATACCACAGAGGACTGTGTCATTAAAGCTCTAAAAGTTTCACATCATGGTACTAGACTGTGCCTATAGCCACTGAATCCTCCTACCATTCTCACAGCCTCTAAAATGCTAACTGTAATAAAAATGATCCGTTATACAAACCATTGCTAGTTTCACTCACTATATTTATTGGTGACATTAAAAAAGCAACAAGGTTCCAACATTTAAGTAAACATGTAGAAGTATTTCATAAAATATATTTGAAAAATTGATTCTTAGTTGAGAAATACTTCACAGGTAGAGATAAAGCAGAGTAAGTGATATATAGATACCCATGTACCCACCATTCTGATTTAGGACATATTAAGATACTGGCATACTGCTTCTCGCTTTCTTGAAGCAATTTTTTAGGTAACAATCCAAGATGCAAGAAGGCACAATGAAATGGAATTGTTTGAAGATGAAGGAAAGTTGAAAATCTAATACTTCGTACAACCTCCATTACCCCAAATTGACAGTGTTAAACAAAGTGGTGACTTGCAAGATTCAGCAAGGTACTGGTAATCCAAGATAAATAAGTACCACTTTTAAGTTCGTGAGAATTCAAACTACAGACTGTTCATACTCTCTCCTTCAAATTCATTTGTCGACCTAATCCTTAGGGGAATGACTTGTAAGTGGAGCTTTGGGGAAATTATTCAGGAAAGCAGAGCCGCAAGGAATGAAGTCAGTGCCTTTATAAATATAAGCACAGTGATCTCTCTGCATGCCGCTGCTCGTGGGGAGACACAGCAAAGCTGCCATCTACATAAGCAAGGGCCCTCAGCGGACAATGGACCTGCTGGAGCAGCCACAATGCTGAGAAATTAATTTCTCTGATCTGTTAACTCCCTTGTCTGTGGTATTTTGTTATTGCAGCTTATAGATTGCCTTACTGCCTCTTCCTCCTTCCCTCTGTTGCTTATATTTCCTTTGTTTTTACTTCTTCCCACTCTTCTTTCCTTCATTCTCCCTGTTCTTATTATACCGCATTACACTTGGCCACCAATCAAAACCCTATGAATTTTTTATTTACATAATTG
Source organism: Capromys pilorides (assembly GCA_004027915.1). Lineage (NCBI taxonomy): Eukaryota > Metazoa > Chordata > Mammalia > Rodentia > Capromyidae > Capromys > Capromys pilorides. Next base: position 12,859 of record PVKN010015263.1, on the reverse strand, counting down.
GTGCAGAGAAGACTTTTATCTTTCAATACTGCCCAACACTTTTCAACTTCATAGACAAATAGAAATGGAGTGATGTGGAAGCAGAATTCTATTATAATCAGCCATACTTTATGCTATTTTTCATCTCTACTTAAATACGGGTCACATGCAGATGCCTCGCCTGATACTAACATGTGATTTTAAGTAATACCTTTCTCATAGTGGATTAAATATAATAACGTTTACATAAAAAGATGATTCACAATTATGAGAAAAGAATGCACCCAGAGCATCTCTTGTCTCTCTGGCCATGATCCACTCAAACAATAGCAAACAGTGTGGTGGCTGGCGCGCAGAAAACACAGATCTTCCGATGTCAGGGACAAGTGAAGCAGCTCTATGTAGCACAGTTGAAGAAAGCATTTCATTTTTCTCCTTGAAAGACACAATTTGCCTAATTTATCTGAGAACCAAGCCCCTGAGATCATCTGAACAAGCTTCCCACAATGCATTCCACACACTTCAAAAGCAAGAAATAAATATGGGACTTACCCTGATCTCCTTCTCCGTAGCTTCTGCCCTCATTCACTCATTTCTAAAGAAAGAGAAAGCAAGAAGCACTTATTGCTCATGTACCCACTGGTTATAAATTTAATCCAAAATGAAATTCAAATTAGCTATGGAATGGCAGCTCTCTCTCTCTCTCTCTCTCTCTCTCTCTCTCTCTCTCTCTCTCTCATCTGTGACATATTATTGGAAATTTTGGGAAGTTTGCTGTCATCAACCATCACTTTATAAGCAGTAGTCTAAAGTAGATAGAGCACAGCCATTCAGGAAACCTAGAGAGTTCCCCTCTTCCTCAGAATCCATCTGTCTTTAGATTCTGTGTTAAACGTAGTATTTGTATCCATATTGTACTTTGGCATTTAAAAATTCTCAACACATGAGCTTTCTCTTTCTTGTTATTTATTTAGGTCAATAATCCTACCTAGATTTAGTCTTATTTCTTTACTTTTCTCATCTCTAAATATGTCTATTTTAAGTTAGAGGGGAAAATCAGGTAGCAAAATTCAGTATGAACTGTGTAGGATGAACACTAAGGATTCCACGCAATAAACACTTGTCTTTGTGTTGCAAAATAAAAGGAAAGGGAGAGCGATTATAGACAATAAAGATCTGAGCTTGCATTTAACAAAAAATGAGCTTAAGCATGGAAATTGGATTCTATTTATTTTTAATATTTCCAAAATATAATAAATCAGAGAAAACATTTTGAGACCTAGCACAACTTCCTAGAAATCTTAGAAATAAGGCAAGATTGCTGTTTGTTAACTGGAAACTCACCCCTCGTATAATTGCAATTTCATTTAAATCAAAGTTGAACACTTTTTCAGGGCCTCATTGCTGCAAACTTAACAAGTCAGCCCTGGAAAAGATACCGAGTTCTTTAGCCACTGGGCAAACAGACACTAAAACGGCCACACAGTAAGAAGTTAGCCACCAACACTCGTTTGTATCCTATGCTGCAAGGGAGTAACCAAAAATAAAAAAATAAAAAAAGCTACAAGCAACTATAGTTAAGGCCAAACTGCATAAACATGAAATTCTTGATTCAGAGGCTCTTAGGCTTTCCATTCATAGCAGCTTGTTACCAGCATGGTACTAACAATCCTCAGCAATTACAAGTGTCATTTCATGTGCACAACTTAGCGACATGAAAATTCATCCCCCTTTTTCTTGGGAATTGCAGTTTTCTAATTTCTTTTGACAGGAGGGTGAACAGCTTAGCCACCTCTCCAACCTGTATGACTCAAGTGGCCTGTCTCCAATACAGCTTTTCAGGAAGTGCGCGTCCCCTCTGCACCCTCGTGGTCACGTGGCTCATTTTTCATATCCTTCTCAGCCCTGCCCTGTGTGCTTTTAAGGGGTTCTGGATCTGAACTTTCAGAAGGGGCATGTTGTTTTGCGCTATCATCAGAAGCTCTGTACATCAAGGACAGAAAACATCAAGTGATGATGGTTCAAACGGATTTCTAATCTTTACAGTCTTTCAGTAGTTTTTTTTTTTTTTTTAAAGGCAGCATAATTTATTTCTGATGAAACCGAATTGCTCAGCTCTGTGCTAACAGGATCCTCAGGGCAAAATGGGTAGGGAGAGTCCTCATCGAAGAGCAGGAAATTTTACAGTTCTTTTTTTAAATTAAAACTGAAAACAATTAATAATCGTGTTTGCAGTGCTTACTGCCATTTGTGACAAATTGCTCTCATTTAATAAAGGAGACAATGAACCTGGGTGGACCGGAAGTTCATAACTGTCTTACAGCACTGTTTGAAGTGGCTCTGGTGCCCATGCATGCCCACTGTGGTAAGCCATCAAGCTGTGCATGGGTGTCCACCTCACTGAAATCCTTTTATCCATTTTATTCATGTTTTTTCTTTCTACACTCAAGTTGACCGGTTGTCAACTGTTTTCCACCAAAAACTGTGAAGACATTCCATGGACTCCACAGAATGCCAGCAATGTATCCCACTAGTACAAACACATTTCTGAGCCTGGTCTTAAAGGTTTTTTTTTTTTTTTTAAATTTGCCACATAATCAAAAGAATACTTAATAATTTTACTGTCACTGTGGGAGAGGGAAGACAAAGTAGAGTTCTGCTAAGGGTAATCACTCGGGCAATGGAAGCCCATCTGCCTACTTATCCAGCAATGGGGATGCCTTTACTAAAGATAATATTAAAACTGTTTTGAGTTCTTCCCAGCTACTGCATTCACAGTATCTTCTCTTGAAAATAATGAAAGGGAGGACACAACAACAGTGTTAAAGAAGATGGCATGAAGCAAGGGCTCGGGGCAAGCTCAGCGTTCCCCCCTGTGTAAAGTATCACCATTTATTATCACTCATTAAAATTTAATTGTATATGGTATCTTTAAAAGGTCATTTTTAAAATGAGATTTTGGAGGCAACATTACTGACTGGTTAACTACTGCAAAAAAAATCTTCATAGATTTATTGTTTTTAAGCTATTATTAAGGAAGCACCTTAGAAGAACAACAAATAATTTCCCTCTTAAAGCTCAAGACTGCTCTGCTTTCTAAGTAATTTAATTTGTACAACGTTTTCAGTTGATTTTTGCTCGAAAGAAGCACCTTAGAAACATAATTAGAAATGGAAAATCATTAGCATACAAAGGTTTTCATCCTATAGCCCAACTATGACAAGTTTAACTCCAGACCAAGACAGTTAAACACAAACAGCACTGGAATAAAAAGAGAAAAAGTTAAACTCAACGTCTTTTCTTTACATTACTACAATCAAAATCTGTTTTCCCAGCTCTGAATCTTAGTAGAGGCCATGATTGCCCTGACTTCTGGTCTAAAGTGGTTTCGTGCTACAGTACGATTTGAATAAATATAAATGCTTATAATAGCAATATAAAATGAGCCCTGTAAGTTCCCAAAGAAATGATGCAGAATCTTGCCATCAAAATTTCCAGGTATTTTATGTACATTTTATCATCTAATCCTGCAAGAGCACATTGGTAATAGAAGCTGCACCACTTTGGAGTTAAAAAAAAAATGGACACTTAGGAAAGATCAGTCACAAATGATGAAACTGCAAGGAGATGAGGATAGTTTTAATACAAAAGGCAATGTACTAACTTAGATCTCCACAACTCCAAAGGAATTTATACAACTAATTATAACTCCTGAAAAACAAAAACAAAACACACAAACAAAAAGAACTATATCTTTAAATAACAAAGGTGAGTAACCTTTTCCATAAAGAGAAAGACAGTAAATGCCTTCTGCTTTACAGGACACATGATTTCCTTAGTAAGAACTCAGTATTGTCTACACAGCACAAAAGCAATGGGATATAAATAGCAACAGGAGAGCAGTCTTCCAATAAAGCTTTATTTATAAATATTGGCATGGGATCAAAGCTAAACTGCCAGTTTTACCTGCAATAATGCGCAAGGTATGCAAGGTATAAGCTTTATTCATACAACTTCATACATCAAAAGGCTTGAGAAAGGAAAAATTAATTAATGATAGTGTAAAAATAATACTAGTGTTCTATATAGAGATTCACTCTCAAAAAAAAGTACCTCAAATAAATAATATTTACATGGAGTATTAAATACTTTTCACTTTTGCTTGGAATAACTCATCCACATTTCACAGTTTTCCTGCTACTTGCTATTTTTATTCATTTGGGGGAGATAAGGGAATTGAGGAATGAATAATTAATTCATTAGTATATAACCCAGCTACTAAGTGGGGCAACCAGTATTTAAATTACAAAGTGCATAATACACAACAGGAGGTTAATAATTAATTAATTGAATGAATGAGTGAATCAGTATGAGAAGAAGGAAGGGAAGAAATATTTTAGTAAAGAGAATCAAAGAAAAAGTAGAAATAGACCTTTTTCAAATGGGGAAGGTAGCAAGGTGGAGGGGCCAGACAGGGATGTGAATACAAGGGCAGAAAAACAGAGTTAAGGTGTGCTGTGCCAATGGAGCCCCTCCATGCATCGCGTAATCCTTATTTATGGCAAGCATGCACTAATAAAAAACATAATTGGTACAATACGTCAGCCTGGATATTTTAAAACAGAAACATTTATCTTGCTCATTCATAAAATACCTTTCAAATCATCCAGGTTTCCATAACCCAAGGCAATATTTTTAATGAAAAGACAGTTGAAGAAAATACTAATCTTCTACTGAGTATACATATATATTTGAATTAATTGAACTATTTGTCTTATTTTGATTAATACTGATCTATAGACTAGTAAGTAGGACATTCCAAATTTAACTGGGAAGTATGCCTTTTTCATAATAATGCAGAAAGGGAAAGAGGAAGGAAAAAAAGAAGAGGGAGGAAATGGGGATGCAGATTAGGGAAATATGAGAAGTAAATTAAAATGAAGACCTTGTGAGCCACGAGTATCAAGTATTTAGTAAATACTTAAGGTCTGTTGTTGAACTGTGTCCTATTGCACATTGATTTAAAGAAAGTAAAGCAGCCATGCCGGTTTATCCTGGTTTATCTATAAGGCTTATGCTATACAAGGAGACAACAGAAAACTAGGATTACAAATAATGCTGAGTGCCGCACACAAGTGGATGAGGCTTTTGAGTGTAGTGAGGATTTAGCTTAGACTGAAGATCTTGGAAGTCTTCTTGAATGAAGAATTGAAAACTTTTTAAAAATTTTTAAGGAGAATAAAAAATAATAAAACAAACATCAGAAACAATACAAAATTTCACTACACAAGATGATAAGAATTCAACAACAGTTGTCACATTATATATCATTGTCATCAAATTAGTTGTTCAAATTAACAGCTATAAGTATGCAAAATCTGTCAAAAATTAAAAAAACAGCATTAATTGTTCCTTTCAATAGATCATTAAAATCAACGGTACAATTATCCTAGCTATGTCATATATATACCTAGCTATGTCATTTTATTTATATTATTATTATTACTATTATTATTATTATTATTATTATTATTATTATTATTATTATTTTGTCTTTTTGAGACAGAGTCTTGTTATGCAGTTTAGGCTGGCCCTGAACTCACTTTTGTAACACAGGCTGGTCTTGAACTCACACCGATTCTCCTGCCTCAGCCTCCCAACTGCTGGGATTACAGGTGTGCACCACCACGCCCAGCTCTACATATGTCATTTTATGTGTAACTTTTCCTCATCCCAGTTGCTCCTTTCCTTTGAACAGTTTCTTTACCTTTCACAGAACTTATCATCCCTTTCAGATTTTATTTACTCTTTCAGGTTTTTACACTAAGGAGAAAAAACAGTGTTTCACACGTTGTGCTGATTTAGTTCACTCATGAGTATAACTCTAGTTGCATCCATTTCCCTATTTTAAAGCCTTGACCATTATTTTTTTATAGGTGAGTAATCCTACATTGTACAAAACAAAGGGTATTTACACTGAGAGTTGCAGAAGATAGAAATCATCTGGATAATGACTAGAAACAATACCATTTTTGACAGATGACAAAAGCAGAAGCAAAGGTTCTTAGAAACGCAAGTGAAGGCTTTAAAGAAGATCCATTATGCCATGTTTTTTTCTGAACTGGATAAGACAGGCACAGAACACAGCTCAAAGGACTACTTCAGCAGTATTTGTTAATTATATTAATACTTGAGTGTTTATTGTACTTTCTATTTTTTTCCAAGATTTTCTTGGGAGTTTTATAGGGAGCAATTGAAAAGCTTGAAGCAATAAAAAGAAATATCTACATTACACAGTGGCCAGGTTACACTGTTCAGAAGTTCAGACTAGACATGGTGGAGGGCACCTGTAATCCCAGCATTTGGGAGGCTGAAAACAGGAGACTAACTAAAAGTCCAATCTGTGTAGTGAGACCCTTTAGACCCTGCCCTAAATTCATTTTTAAAAAAGAAATTTCTACATTACAAAAGAGGCTGGCTGAATCAGAGGCAGAAGCCAGAAAGCACCTAAGAGCGAAGCTTTTGAGGAGACAGGTGCCGAGCACACTGAAGTGGCCTGGAAGACAGATTGTCCTGAGTAAGTCTGAGGAATTAATGGGGAAAGTTGGATGAATGGATAGTTTGTAGGTGGAATATTGGCAGGAATTTTTGGACTAGATAGAACAAATGAAAAAGATAAGATGCTAAATATTAGTAGACTGAGATTGGAACTGTAACGTTAAATTGTTCCACGTTTAGGTTTTCCATACACACAAGGCATTCCAGGAGAGACGTCATGAGGGCAGTACGTCCACATGCCTACCTCTCAACAGAGACTGTGAAGGAGCCAAGCAAGTGTACAAATCATTGGAATGATGTTGAATCGTGGTTGTGAATGATCCATGAGAGAAAGACTGCAGAGAGAGGAAAATAGCTGCAATATGGCAGAAAAATAAATGGGGAAAGAAACTGAGAAAGAGTGGTGAGAAAAGCAAAAGAGGGCCAGCCTGATAGCTCAGCGGACTAAAGCACCTGCTCCGGCACAGCGCAGTGGCCAGGGCTGGATCCCCAGCATGCAGAGCCAGCCTTGGCCCCAGGGGCGCTGAGACAGTGATTGAGACTGAGTGTGGTGGCCCGCGCCTATAATCTCAGCACTTTGGTAGGCTGAACACAGAAGAATCACTAAGAGTCTGATCTACATAGTGAGACCCTGTATTCCCTGTCCTAAATGCATGCAAGAAAGAAAGAAAGAAAGAAAGAAAGAAAGAAAGAAAGAAAGAAAAGAAAAAGAAAGCTAGGGAAGAATAGTATTACAGAAACCCAAAATGAGTACTTTTGTGGAAGAGGCATAGAGTCAGGTGGGGTGGCAGATGACTATAAAGCCAGTAAGCATTTGGGGAGGCTGAGGCCAGAGGATCACAAGTTGGAGCTCAACCAGGGTCTCATAGGGACTCAACACAATGCTTTCTCCAAACAAAAAATAAAGAAGAGCCAGGAAGTGGCTAATTCAAGGTCCTGAGATTCATGTCTACAACCATATAAAAAAGGAGGCATCACTAACTGCAAACTACAATGAGAAGTGAGGCAAGAAGAAACCTGAGGATTGTTTTTTCATTTCCAATGTGGAGGTGATTGGCACACTTAACTATGGCAATTTTCAGGGACAAGGGTACCAAATAAAGCCTGAGTGATAAGATAACCTTATGGTAAGGGGATAACTGGATGGAGACAGCACTTTTTACAGCCTCAGGATGACCTAAGGTAGGTGGTGGAATAACTTCAAACAGTTGGAAAGACATCAGTGACTCTTTTTTTTTTTTTTTTTTTGCGGGACTCGGGTTCGAACTCATGACCTTGCACTTGCCAGGCAGGCACTTGTGCCACAGAGCTATCTCCCCAGCCCCACATCAGTGACTCTTAATGTTTAAATGTTTAAACTACATAAGATGGGGCAGGTGAGGATGGAAGAATAACAGTTTCTGCATGTGCACAAGAGGTGAAGTTGGAGGACTGGGGAGATAGCTCTGTGGTCTAAGCACCTGCCTGATGAGCACAAGGACCTTAGTTCAATACCCAATACTGCCTGCCCTACCAGCTTCCACACTGGGCATCGTGGCACACACCTAGTAGCTCAGGTCTAGGGAGGCCGAGACAGGAGGATCACTATGAGTTCTAACTATATAGTATGACCCTGTATCAAATAAATAAATAGTACAGTTCTTCATTAGTATAGTGGTGAGTATGCCTGCCTGTCAAATAAATAAATTTATTTATTTACTTACTTATTTATTTTTAAAAGGAGGTAATGTTGGATAATAGAAATAAAATCATGCATCTTATAACACAGTGGGATACCAATGGGTGACAAAAATCATGTGAGTTTCACAGGAGCTAGTAAAGAGTGTTTGGGTGATTTGGAGACCAAGTCCCCCTGTGCCTGAGATGATGAGCAGGCTGATTGTGCTGATCTCCTCCTTCCACCTCACATTCAAATGTCACACTCCACAAAAATGTACAATCATTTTGTGTCTTTAGTAACAGACATACTCAGGAAAAGAAAATGTAGCACATGAGAAGAAGAACATAAGGATTGGCAAAGAAAGAAATAGGACGACATTGAAAGTTCAGTTGAAGTTGGAAAGGACAAGTAATCAGTGACTTCTATTGCAGAGATTGTCATGGCAGGCCTAAGAGTTGGGCCTCTATAGTAATTTAGGAGCAATACAGGCTACACATTCCCCCTTTCTCCCGGTAATTATGGATGTAGGCAATTAAGCTTAGTGACATTATGTGGTAGTAGTAGAGCTCTTGCAAGTCCTGTCCTATGGGGTTGTCAGTGCATAGAGACATTTTCCAACTGTCAGGGCAGATGAGTTGGTCTCTGGATGGTGATTATGCGACTTTCAATACTTATATGGAAACTGTCTCTCTGGAGCATGAGCTCTATTCCTGAATGATATGCAACTACTTTTCGTGCTCTTAGCACAAACATAACTGAACTACTAAACAAATCAAGGAACTGTAGATATTCCTTAGGAACTACTTGAATTAAAATGGACTGTTAGGGACCAGGTCATTACTTCTGCCTGATCTCTCCTTTTTATTTTGTTTTATTAACTCCTGCAATTTTCTTTTATTCATCAGTTTATCTAACACAAGTCTATAAAGTACTTAGTGTGCACTAGTGACTAGTAAATCAAACAAGACAGCCATGTTCCAGTTTTCATTAAGTTTATATTCTAGAGAAGGACACACAGTCTGTTATTTATCATGTAACGTTCTTTGAAATTTCCAGTCACTTGGAACTCAGAGGAAGCATGAGAGAACAGTGGAATACAAACTTAATTTCAGTTAAAGTAAATGGAAATGAACATGTGGAGAAGAAACTATGGAGCATAAAGGTGTAGTACAGTAGTTGTCAAAATGCTATTTCTCAACTCCAGCCAACTGAAATTTGTTGAACAGCAAATTATCTGGATCTATTCCAGGCCTAATATATTGAGAAATCTAGCATAGGAACTGACAATCTGTTTACCAAAACCTCTAGGTAATTCTGATGCATGCTGAAGTTTAGGAATTCTGGGAATAAAACAAATATCTAAGACTAAATGAAAAGGCTGTATATTGAGTAAAGAAAGCTTTGGAAAAGTACTCAATCATTTGGACTCTATTCTCTACACAGTTTTATCCTTCCTCTTTCCATAAACAAATCTACCCCAGAGGTCACAAAATCCTATATCCATGAGGATCAAGTAGACAATATCAATAAATGATAAGAAACAAGGCAAGGGCTGGGGAGATTTCTCAGCGGTCTAATCACTTGCTTAGTGAGTGCCAGGACCCTGTTCCAATTCCCTGTACCTCATCCTCTACAGCTGTGCCAGTCACAGAAACCATGCGTGGTAGTGCTTACCTGTAATCCTAGCCCTGGGGAGACTGAGACAGGAGGATCACTACAAGATCAAGTTGTATAGCAGGCCCCTATATCAAATAGGTAGGTAGATAAATAGATAAACAGACAGACAGATAGATAGATAGATAGGTAAATGCTTTTTAAAAAATTGTTAGAGGCCGGTGAGAAGGTTCAGCAGTCTAAAGCACCTCCTTCGGAAAGCTTAGGCAACCATAAGGACTGCAGTTCAATCCCCAGCACCACATGCTGTGCCAGCCCCACCCCCAGAGCAGGCTGAGCCAGCCACAATTATATATATATATATATATATATATATATATATATATATATATATATGCATTAGAAACAAGGCAAAGACACACTCTTCCACTACACTTATTAAATATAGTTCATGAAATTTTAGCAAGAGACATAATATAAGAGAAAAAGGAATATGCAAATAAGAAAGGAAAAAGTAAAATTATCCTAGTTAGGAAATATGATCCTACATTTAAAAGACTTTTAAGATTCTACCGAATAACTTTAAGAGCCGGTTAATGAATTCAGCAATGTAGCAGGACTTAAAATCAACATTAAAACATCAAAACCCTTACTGTACACTAATAACAGACTAGGTGATGAAGAGATCAGTAAAGTAATTCCATTCACAATAGCTTCAAATAAATGTTTTAAAAATCCTACAGGTTCATCTAATCAAAGAGATGAAAGACCACTCTGATGGAAATTTTGAAACACTGAAGAAATTGAGGAAGATGCCAGAAGATGTTAAGACCTACGATACTCTTGTTTATTGTTATACTTTTTTTTCCTGTTTGTGGTACTGTGTATCAAACTTGGAACCTTGCACTTTTGAGACAGGTGTTCATGCTGCTGAGCTATCTCCCTAAAACTGCCATATTCTTGGAGGAAAAGAATTAATATTATCTGAATGGTCATTATAAAAAATAATCTATAAATTCAATGTAGTCATCATCAAAATACCATTGATCTTCTGCACAGAGTTAGCAAAAGCAATCTTAAAATTCTTATAAAAATACAAAAGCATAGCTAAACCAATCCTAGGCCAAGGGCAAGTCTGGAGGCATGACGTTACCAGATATCTAATTATACTACAAAGACCTACTAACAAAAACATTATGGCAATGGCATAAAAACAGACATGCAGGAAACTCAGTTGACCCAGCAACCAGGCCCAGGCCCGACACATGAGTAAGACCTCCTTGGGTCTGCTGGAAACTCATTTGACCCAACAACCAGGCCCCGCGTGCCCAGTGTGGAAAATTGCTGTAAAACTCTCTGCAGAGAGACTAGAGACAAACCCACCCAGCTGATCCAGGAGCAGAACTTCTTGCCAGATTGGCACAGGGGGTTTGACTCCAAGGGCTGCCACAGGAAGAAGTGGAGCTCAGAAGCCAGACCGAAGCCACACCCACCTGGATGACATTGAACTTGATAGATCCGGACCTGGTGAGAAGGTAAGAACTCTACCAAAGCTCTAAACCAAAAGTCAGAAGGCAGGGCTATACGAAAGGACAAAGAGAAGGAGCAAAATTAGCTCTCAGGCTCCAAATCCACCCAGAACAAATACAAGAGACAATAGCATAGAAGAAATTGGAAATCACACACCTGAAATCTCTGAAATAATAGCATCTGAAGTAAAGAAACAACTGCAGAAAGGCATAGAGGAAAACAGATCAGAAATAATTTCTGAAGTAAAAAATAAACAATACCTATAATAAAAGAAATATTAAGTGCTTCTAATGACAATGATAAAAAATAGAGGAGAATAGAAAAAATGGTGGAATCCTTGAATGAGCAATTTAGGAAAGTAATCAAATGTATGAAGCAGGTTCAAAGTGCTATACAGGAACTTAAAACCTCAATCACAAGCTGACAAAACTGTTTCAATGAAAGAGGAAATAGACTTTCAGATCTTAAGGACAGCATTGCAGCTAGTGAAGAGGTAAAAAAAGATTTCTCAATAACAACTAGAATGCAGGAAAAAATAATTCAACATCTGCAAGATGATGCAAAGATGAACAGTGTAAGACTAACAGGCATCAATGAGAAAGAATGAGTCTGTGCAAATGATATAAAAAGAATATAGGCAGAAGTAATATCAGAAAACTTCTCAAATATGGGGAAACAATTTGACATTCAGGGAACTGAAGCATACACAACTCCAAATAACATCAACCCAATTAAAACCACACCCAGACATATAATAATCAAGATCCCAGAAATTCAGCACAGCGACAGTATACTAAAAGCTGCTAGAGAAAAGAAACAGATCACATTTAAAGGAAAATTCATTAGAATAACAGCAGATTTCTCTTTACAAACCATTAAGTCAAGAACAACACGGAACAAAGTACTTCAAGTCTTGCAAGAAAACAAATTCCAGCCCAGACTGCTATACCCTGCAAAACTCTCTTTCAAGTTCAACTGAGAAGTGAATTCTTCCAAGACAAAGAACAACTAAAGAATTTCATGAAGGCACAGCCAACCCTGCATAGTTTACTAAAAGATATTCTAAAGAAGGATCAAAATGACCACAACTCCATGAAGGAGCATTAAAAGAACATATCAAATAAGGAAAACAATTAAACACAGGAGAAAAAGAAGTATACAAAAGCAGTCTTTCAATTATTCTTTTATACACAGCAGCAGAATATGTCCATCAGCATATTCTACAAATGGATTTCTTCTTTACCTTATGGTTCATGGTTCTGTATGGGTCTACAGGGTGGATATCAAGGAAATAGCAGTAGTTCAGTCCCACAGTGACACTTGGCCACCAGTAGGCATCATGGACACTGTCCATGTACATGGCATTCTAGAACTTTGTATGATATCCTATCACCAAACAGCTAGAAGTTTTGATCATATATTTGCAATTCCAGTATTTATGTTATGTTTTATTCTTAGTAATTCTTCACTATCATGGAAACTTTTTCTTAGTTGATATCTTTGTATATATTCACCTAT
>PVKN010015262.1:0-18613 GCA_004027915.1 Capromys pilorides | reverse complement strand
CCTGCTTTAGGCAAGTGCAGAGACTGGGGTTCAATCCCTGGCCCCACATGCTGCACTGACCCTGCTCCTTGGAGTTCTGAGCTGGCCATTGAGTCCAGGCGTGGGGGTCCACACCTGTAATCCGAGCACTGGGGAGGCTAAGACAGGAGGTTCACTATGAATCTGAGATGTGTAGCTGTGTAGTGAGACCCTATAGCAAATTAAAAAAAAAGAAAGAAAAGAAAAGAAAAGAAAAGAAACTAAGACATTGAGTAAGTAGGAAATATTCATCAGGGAAGGTGGTGAGGAGTCAAGTCAGCGAGAGGATCATCTTATTTTTTGTTTGTTTGTGGTACAGGGGATTGAACTCAGGACCCTGCACTTGCCAGACAAGTATTTATTCTACTGAGCTATCTCCCTGGCCCCGGACCATCATTTGTAACATCCACAAGAATTGAATAAATCAAGGAGCTTGCTAGAAAATTTGATCCATAGATGTGCAGTGAGTGAGAGGTTCCAGAGGAAAGAAGAAAGAGGTGCAAATGAACTAGTAGCAGGGGTTAAACAGTAGAGACCACTGGATGTAGGTATGAACCTTGTTCTATATATGAAACTTTTTTTTAATAGGGAAGGGTCTATAGGGTATTCAGGGTCTCACTACTAGACCATACTCGTAGTGATCTGCCTATTTACAGCCTTCCAAGAGCTGAGATCACAGGTGTGTGTCACCATGCCCAGTCTCAACTGCTATCTCAGCACTATGAAGTGGCTCCATGCAGGATTTAAAATTAACCAATTGGCTTTCCATGATCACTTGTGAGTTTGCCCAAGGGCCAGGTCCCTTCTCTGGAGATGGGCTGTGGACTCATAGTAAGTGAACCATTATGAGTCACTGGTACTAGCTGAAGCTGTAGTGGCTGGTGAAGCTCAGACACCTGGAAGGACAAGATAAGGCCACAGCTAAGGACACCTGGCTCCAACCTTAATTAATTAGATAAAGACAGAAGCTGCAGGGATTTCATTCTTGGATTGAGACTGTCCTGGAGATAACCTAATTCTCCCAAGTTAGCATGTCTTACTTGGAAAACTCCTTGAGTGGACTCCAAAGGTCCTTAAAAGGTCCTTCTCAGATTCATGCCTTTCTGCAGTATTTCCCTACTTTATTTTGATAACTAACTAAATATAGGCCACTCAGAGAAGATCTTTGTCTTTGCCATGAGGGAATCTCAGCTTCTGTTAGAGGGTTTTGATCCTCCTAGAGCCCTAAAATTATACCATTTAACTCTTATTTAAGCTTTTGCTGTACACTTGTTTAGGAGATTGTGGACCTGATCAGTCTGCAATAATTAAGGAATACTATTAATACATCACATTGGACCATCGCTACAGCAGTCTCTGAGCACTTGAATGGCTGATCATGCTGAAATGAATTCCAGGAAAACAACTCCTTAGATAGCCCTTCTCAAGCAGGGAGTGCAGGAACTCTCTTCTCAAATGAAAGGTTTACTTATTTGCACCGTTGAGCCTGTGATGGGTAGGGCTTTGGGATGCTCCCAAGACATCTTTCTTGTCCCCACAGTATTTAGTTTCTTTTTAATGATACTAATCTTTCCATATCCCTTTTGGCCTGAAATTCATTTACGTATCTTTGTATGTATGTATATATGTATGTATGTATGTATGTATGTATGTATGTATGTATGTAGGACAGGGTCTATAGGGTCTACCAGGGTCTCACTATGTAGATTAGACTTGTAGTGATTCTCCTGTTTTCAGCCTTCCAAGCACTGGGATAACAGGTGTGCACCACCACACTCAGTCTATGGCCTAAACTTTAAAAATGATTTCTTTTGGGCCTAAATGTAAGTATTTCAGATTTTTCTGCTCTATGTTTTACCCATGCCTCACTATAAATCTGGCTAAAATAAATCAATATGACCAGGCCCACAGCCTTCATGTCAGGCAACCTTGAAATTTTCTAGGCCAGATCAGTTATTCTACTGTCCTTAAACTTCATCTCCTACAAAGTGTCAGGAGTTGGGCAAAAATGTGAACAATTTTGTTCCAGAGTGTAATACATAAGACTTCTAATCCTGCCAAGTATGGTGGTTCATGCCTATAATCCCAGCACTTGGGAGGCTGAGGCAGGAGGATTGGTACACGTTTGAGACCAGCCTGGGCTATAAAAGTGAGCTCAAGGCCAGCCTGAACTGCACAGTGAGACCATGTCTAAAAAAAAAAAAAAAGACTTTTAATCCAACTTCCAATGAAGTCTTTGTGTTTGACTGAAACTTCTTGAGCCTGACCTTCACTGCCTGCATCTTATCAGCATTCTGGTCTTCTGATCTATAATCCAAATCACTCACTAGTCTTTGCTTATAGCTTCTCTTATCTGCATCTCCAAACTTCTGCAAACTCTTCCCATCAGTCAATTCCAAAGGCTTCTAAACCACATGCTCAGGTACAGAAACATCCAGTTTTCTGTATAATCAATTGTTCTATCACTGGTACACAAAAGTGACCACCCACAGCTTAAAAGAAGAGAGCTTTAGTTTGGCTTATGGTTTGGGGGGATTCAGTTCATGGTTAGCTGGCTCCAGGGCAGAAATATCATAGCAGAGGGATATGGCAGGACCCAGCTGCCTGGTCATAGTATCAGAGAAGGAAGGCAAAAGAACAGTGCCAGAAAGGAAGGGGCCAGGGATTATATATGGTATCTGTGATGGTTAAGCTGTATTTTCAACTTAATTCGTTTGTGAGCCACCCAGGAGGTTTGTAAAGCACATATGTTAGTGTGCCTGGGTAGATCATGCAGGCATGACTTTGGAGTCTACATCTGGTGCCTTGCCCCTTCCTCTCTGACACTGTTCTCCTCTACTTCCCAGCTGCTATGAACTGTCTGATGTGCCTGCTATGCAGCCAGTTAACTATGGAGTGAAACTGAACTGGTTAAACATATCAGTCATCAAGTATTCTGTCTAGCAATGGGAAAGCAGACTAATATAGGGACTTTGTATTGGGAGTAGGTTCGTTGCTGTGACTTTATCTGACCATGTGATTCAGAAGCTTTAGAACTGGTTTGCAGGAGGAATTTGGAAAGGTTTGGAGATGTGGGCTAGATAAGCCCTAGAATGCTATAGGCAGACCCTGGTGAGCAATTCTGGTTGGAGTGCAGATTAGAATGCTGATAGGAATGTGAGTGATAAAGTTCAGGCTTGTGAGGTTTCCACTGGGAAATAGACTAGAGGCCATGCATGTTACCCTGCAGCCAGAAAAAAAAAATTATTCACATTTTTTTCCATGTTATGAGGTTTTGTTTAAGTGCAGTGGAATTGATTCACAGAGGAATTTCAAGGCAGCCCAAAGTTCAGGTTGTGGAAAGAATACTGCTGGTGCTTTTAATCAGATTTATACTGAGAGTCAAGAGCAGAAAGCCGAATACAAGTATTTGAAAAACTTAGCTGGATTTTAGTTACCAAAGCACTGCATTTAAAGTAGGGGCTAAAAGTGTTACAGCTATTGAAGAGATTGGTGTATTTGGCTGTCCACTTGACAAGGGGTGAGATGTGATATTTAAGGTAGGTTGTCGATTTGATTGGCATGGAAGCCACACAGGTGATCAGAGATGCACATTTCTGGGTGTGTCTGTGGGAGTCATAGAAGCTTGACTTCAGAGCCTCTGTTTGGTCCTGGCCCCTTCCTGTCTGGCACTGTTGCCTTTCTCTGCTTCTTTGTTATCACAAACTGGGCAGCTTGTCTCTGTGTTATGGTTTATGTCTAGCTGTTCCCCCAAAGCCTCATGCAATCATGGGGCAGGGACTTCTAGAGTTGAGACTTGACTCATGATCCACTGGGATTATGTGTTTAAGTACTGATGGGATTATGGGTCTGAGTCCTTCTGGGATTATGGGTGTGGCCTAAGGCAGATAGGTTAAGATAGAGAGCCTGAATGTAATATAAAAAGAGACAGACAGACTGAGGTTGTTGCTCTCTGCTCCGCTGATTGTTTAGTTGCTTCTGTCACTATTTCATTGCTGTCCCGTCACCATGAACTGCTGGCCTCTGCATTGTGCCTCTCTGCCTTGGATCCAGCCAAGTATGGACTGAAACCTCCAGTAACTGTGAGCTAACTAAACCTTTCCTTCCTTCGTTTTGAGTGTTGGGTATTTGCCCCAGCAACAAGTAAAAAGTAACTAAGACACTCTGCCACACCTCTCTGACGTGATGTTCCTGCCTTGGAGCCACCTAATCGTGGACTAAATCTCTGAAGCTGTGAGCCAAATAAACCTCTTCTCCTTGAAGTTTCAGATGTCAGTTCATCCAGCAAGAGGGAAAGCTGATTAATACAGTGTCACTTCTCCATGATCCAGTCCAGATGCCCCTAGAAGCATGCTTTACTAATCCTCTAGGCCACCCCCAAGTCAATCAAATTGACCCAGTTAAGTTTAACCACCACACTCCTCAGCTTCCAGTGGAGTTAAGGAGTAAAAACCAGTCAGTCTATGTGCACTTATTACCCTTAACCTATCGAGTGTCAGTGTCAGCCAGTTGACCTTCAATGTGCTTAGAACACTTACTTTAGTCTGAGATCTGAGAACCATCTAATATGTACCCTGTTTTGTGAGCATTGAGTCTTTCCTTCACCTTAATGAACATGGACCTGAAGTGAAAAACAGCATGCTTGTGAGAATCAAGACATGATGGATGTGAAAGCATAAAACACAATATCCAAAAAAAACACCAGCAACACACTGCACTATGGGGAATCAGTTGCTTCCTATAGTGGTCACATGGCTGACCAGAAACTGTCCCGCTGGGCAGCTGGCCTGTATCACCAGAGAGTGTCATACAGCAGGTCTCCAGTATAGGAAAAGATTGAAAAAGTAGAAATATGGTTTCTAATGAATATGTGTCACTTTTATGCCATTGTAAAACTGAAAAGTCATTATGCCCAACTACTTAAAGTTGGGATCATCTATACAGAGTTCTCCTGCACCCAGTTCTCTCTCTAATTAACATTGGTTCCAGTTAATGAGCCAACAGTGATACATTATTATTAGCTAAAGTCTGTGCTTGATTCAGACTGTTCATTTTTGCCAAAGGCCTCTTTCTGTAGGAGAATTCCATTGGATCCTACATTACGTTTAGTGATCAGGTCGCTTTTGGCTATCCATGACTGTGACTTCTTAGGCTTTGTTTTTAATGACCTTCACAATTTTTAGCAAAACTTGTCCTAGCTGTTTGGCATAGTTTCCCTCAGCTGGGATTTGTCAGATGCTTTTCCTGTGGTCAGATGAGTTGAGTTTCAGAGAGAAAGATTATGGGGCAGAATCATTTTTATGACATCAGTACATACCTCTAGCTTTGAGTTGTTGCAGGTTTAGTTTTACAAGAATGGCATGTACTACTGATAGGACCTGCCACTGTTGACTTTGACCTTGATTGCCTGGCCGAGGTGGTGTTTTCTGGGCCTCTGCTGCAATCATAGAGTTCCTCTTCTTTCTTTCCTTGTACCATCTTCTTTGGGAGGAGGTCACATGCACTCCCTGCTTTAAACACTGGTCGTATGTTCCACTTGGAGGGAGAAGGAATTTAAATTGGAAACTCACATGGCCAATTTTCTTTTTGAAATCCAGTGCTGGTGGAGATGTGGTGAAATACACACCTTTATGTTCTGCTGGTGGAAATGTAGATTGGAATATTGCCCTGGGGTAGGAGGAGACACAGTTGGATACATCCATCAAATGTGAAGTGCATACACCCTTGGACTCAGCAAATCAATTCTGCAGAAACGCCCACTCAAGGAAATGAGGATACCTCGGTAAGAAAGCCTGTAGCAGAGTTCTTGAGCGACTCAACTGAATACCCACTTGAGGCAGCAGTGGGTGAGAAAACAGTTATTAGTTCATATCACTAAGCATTAAGCAGCCATCAAAACTAAAGTAAATCTGTGTCCGTGGAATAACACATTTTCTAACATACAATATAAAAAGCACTTATAGGTTTATATGCATGACTGGAATCCATTTATGTGGACTGAAAGATAAGCATTTTTGTACATGTGCATAGAGATGGTGAGGCAGGATACAAGAAATCACTATCCCTGGGGCTCTGAGGGAAGGGATGGACGTGGTGGGGTTGTTGTAGACAGCTGAGTTAGATAAAAATATTATAGACAGTCAGACAGGGCCAGCCCTTCAAAGAGACAAGATGGAAGACAAGGTGATTTTACAGCTTTACAAGAGGCAGACACCCCTGCTGTGGGCCAGACCTCAAGACAAAAGAAAAGCCAAATGTAGTTACATACTTCCCTAGGAATGTGCATCAGGGATTAATATTCTAAATAGGTATCAATCACCTTAAAAGAGCCTAAATGAGTCAATAACCCAACCCCCAACAGGAAAAGATCTTGTTCCATATTCATGCCTGCTCGCTATGTGAGTCCCTTCCCCATTTGATATTGGCTTTAATCAATTTTACCTGACAATGGTGCTTGTTACCTCATTGGTTGACCATAGTTTTGTCTCATCTCATGCCCACCTAAGTGAGTTTCCATGGTTTTTACCTTAGACCCACCCCACTGCATGGTTTTGCACTATAAAAGTCCCTGGAAGAGACAGCTTCCTGTGGACCACCCACTCGGGATCCCCCTCCTGTCCCTCTCTTGGACAGGAGCTTTCTTTCCCTCAACAAATACGTTCTGCTCATTACCTCTGTTTGTTCCTAAAATTCATTTTTCAGTTTTAGAGAACATGAACTCATCCCAGGTACTTTTCCGGTTGGGAGATCAATTTTCTCTATATCATTTGGAGGTTCCTTATTGGAAGCCATCCACCCCAGATCAGTTTTTTCTCCCTGTATCATTTGGATGGTCCACCGAGATCATTGGACAGAGATATGAGTTTGCTTTTCTTTTATAAATTCTGGATTGGGACTTGCTTAGGTAACATTTTTATGCTCCAAATGTTAATATGTCTTTGTGCATTTCTGTAAGTGTTCATGTTTTGCTTCATACAGTTTTGTCTCATGTAGTTTGGGCTAAAATTGCTTATAATTGCTTATGCTTTATCTCTTATGTGGTTTTGTTAAAATGTTGGTCAAAATGTTGTTGGTAAATCTAAGTTAAAACATGGAAATGAGGTGATAATATTTCTCTAATCGGACATTTTATGACTATTTTGTACTTGTATATGTTGCATTTGAACTAGATGTTAAATGTACTAGTATTTCTTGCTTGACTAGATAATAGTACTACAGAGATAATGTTAGCAAGCCTCCCAGTGGATTTTATATAGACTTCTGTAAAATAGGAATTTTAAATCTAGCTCAGACTTAGAAGTTATACATGCCTGTCCATGAAACATGGGACTCCTTTTGCCAATTAAATGACATTAGACCGGCAACCATTCTTAAAGACTTGGAGGACAAGTTTCGCTGGGATAGATTGATTCTGATCCCCTTCTACATGCTAGAGGAAATGTCAAGCCTGCTCTGTTTTAGTTTCCTTGCTTTGACTTTACTCCTAATTTTCCTACCTCTTTGTATTTTTCTTTTTAGAGGCATGTAAAATTAGGAGAATGATATAGACTGTTCCAACTAAGTGAAGCCCTTAGAAAATGAGCATTTGTTAATGCTGAAGACAGGGAAATCATTTTAGAAAAAAGACAAATACCCTGTCTCTGGGTCAGATGAGACAAAGAGGACTATGCCTGTCCAGGAGAGCACATATAAAAGCCATGTCCTAGCTTAGTGTTCTGGGAAAGTCTCCCTTGGGAGGCTAAACCTGAGACACAGTGGAGAGAACCGACTTCTGGGTGACTCCACAAGGGGCTATCTCTGAATGTAGCACATGTATGGGACCAAAACACATTTAGGATAAAGGAGGATCATAACCTTTTCTCCCAGGTCTAATTTTTTTTTTTTTTGGTCTTGTCTTTTTGAGACAGGGTCTTGTTATGCAGTTTAGGCTGGTCTTGAGCTCACTTTTGTAGCCCAGGTTGATCCTCCTGCCTCAGCCTCCCAAGTACTGGGACTACAGGCATGCGCCACCACACCTGGCACCTAGGTCTAATTATTGAGGTGCATACTAACTAAGTTTAGGACTTTAAAGCCTTTACTGTGAAGTGCTAGGTAATCTTGTTCAGGGTTTTAACTAGTCCTTATAGAACTTGGACAAACAGTAGTTATTCTGCCAGTGCTAGTAAATGCTCCTAGAGCAGCTACCACTCTTTAAAGCAGAGGACAAGTTTCCCCAGCTGTTCTTTGGTGAATCCCCATTGAAGGCTATGGCTGATGGAATGTTGACCAGAGAAATGATTGGATTCCTTTTTGGAGATGGATCTCTGGTTGTGTGAGCCAATAGACTCTGATAACATTTGAGGGGTCATGGCCAGGGCCACTTTCTGGCTGATATCTAAAGGTGCTTGATGGCAACTGGCTCTTGACCACCAGAATATCTCCATTTACCTATTGTACTTTTTTTCCTCTTTACTAGAAAACTAGGAATTCTACCTGAGCTTTTCAGTAGGACAGCTTAATGAGTCACTCCTTCAAAAATTAGGCTGTAGTTTACTTTCTACAGTGGCTATTAGGGAAAATGATTTACATCTATGCTTTACATGTTAACTAAGAGATTTTTGTCAGCTTTAAAGTGTTTACCAACATGTAAAATATGATTGTTAGGCAATACATGTAAGTTGCACCTGTTAGCTTCAAATTTAAATCTTGTCCAGTTGCTAAAAATGTTTACTTAGGTGATTAGATAGAAAACACAAGTATCTGGAGACTTGGCTCAGTGCACGGGGCCAGATCTTCCAGTCAATGGCTCTATCTATCTCTAGAAGTGCTCTTTATAGCCTAAAAAGTGCTCACTTCCAATCATGTTTTCATACAATAGTTATGCTTCCTTCTGTAGGCATTCCTGTCACTGGACTAATTGTAACTTTTACTTACAAATATTCAGTAAGGGTAAGTGAATGGTTTGTGAGATGTTTCAGGAGATAAGAATCCCGCACCAGTTTGAGGGTGGATAGGCTGGTGGCATCTTGTCTCCCTTCTCTCCAACAGGTACATCCACCTGCTCTGGAGAGGACTACTCAGGGAACGCCATGGGGGAGGGAATCAATAGAAAAAAGGTGGGGATGCCCAAAAAGTAATTTCTATTGAATTGCAGGTTATCTCACAGTCAAAGTCTCTTACTCCTTTAGAGTGCTTCATTAGGCACTGCAAGATGTTGATCCTTACATGCTGAAAAAGAACCATTCAGTCCAAATGGAATACAGAAGAAAGTACTAATTATGATGCTATTTTATAACTAAAAAGGTATTATAAAAACCAAAATGGTAAAAATGCCTTATGTTTAGATTTGTTTACATTAAGGTTATTGTTATTTAAGTTTTGAAATGTAGAAGTGTGCAACAGGAGAAACAGGCAGTTCAGCCTCACTTACCATTACTGAAAGTAAGGTTTCTCCTATTTGCCTTTTCAGTCTAGAGGGTGAAGCTTCTAGATCAGCTATAGTCCAGGCCTCTACAGGGCTACACCCATTCTTAGCTGAATCTATACAAGCTTTCCAAGGACAATACACTTTAAAAAAGAAAAAGACAATTTGGAACTTCCAGAGTTCATGGGTCTTTTTCTCTGTGACCTAAAACATATAGTCAGATCTTAGAGGATTTTTAGATGACGCTGATAAGTACATAGATGGCTTTAGAGGACTTACTCAGACTTATTGACCAGATTGGAGAGATATAATGTTAATCTTAAACCAAGCTTTGACTTCTAATAAACAGGCAGACAGCATTACAAGTTGATATTGCATTTGGAGATAAATGTTATATTGTTAACTTTAAAGAGTCAAGAGATAGCCAGTGGAACTACCTGTTGCCACTGGAGCCCAAATAGTCAGACCCCTGCTGGGCTAATAGCCAGGTAGGAGACTGAAAAAAGACATTTTCTAATGTGTATTCTTGAAGGTCTAAAAACTAAAACTAAGCCTTCTAGTTATTTTAAATTTTAACTATTTACCAGGAAAAAAAATGAATACCCCTCTGACTTCTTAGAATGTTTAACCATCTGAGTCCCAAGCAGCGTGATTGCACTGCTGAGATTTTGTCGAGAAAACCCAGCACATTTCGAACATTGTGGACAACTGACGGTGCGTTACTGATTGTCGAAGTTGCGCGCCCAGATTTACTGACGCAAGTACATCACACAGCTCCTTTTAATATAAACAGTACATTGAATCCCGATTGGGATTCATTGATGTAAAAGAAACAAAGCTGTTTGGGTCTTTTCGTACTCATTTAGAGAAAACGCAGTTGTGCTGTTTGGGATTCTTCAACAGTGTTTTTTCAATACCCCCTGGGACTCAAACGGTTAATAGAGAAACTGGTAAAGCATACTTTTCTAGATCCTAACTCAATAGAGGGATAGATTATTCTTATAGATAAATTCATTACTCAGTCAGCCAGATATTAGAAAAGAGTTCAAAAGATATCTTTTCCTCCAAAAAACTCGCTTGATACTTTATAGAACACAAAGAAAACGATTTCCTATAATTGGAACTGGGAGAAAACCAGGGAGAAGAAAACAAAAGAGATAAAAAATGGCTACCATTATTGCAACCTCAAAACTAACCTTAAGTCTGATTCTCTGATTCTCCAAAAAGAGCTCAATGATGATGAGGTTCATCTGCTACTGTTGTCAGAAGCCAGACCATCAT
Organism: Capromys pilorides; assembly: GCA_004027915.1. Classification (NCBI taxonomy): domain Eukaryota; kingdom Metazoa; phylum Chordata; class Mammalia; order Rodentia; family Capromyidae; genus Capromys; species Capromys pilorides. Next base: position 7,911 of record PVKN010015262.1, on the reverse strand, counting down.
AAGAGGGACTGCCTTAACAGGCCCACAGCCATACCCTGACTACCAACGGCAGCCACTAGAAGTGAGACTGCACTCTGAGGTGGAGGCCTCAGATCTCAGACTCAACTTCCCATGTGGTCCATTAGGACTAAAAGGCCCTGGGCCTGCCTGCTCCCTCTGGCTGGACTATTATCTCTACCTGCCATTGTCACAGAGGAGCCCTGAGTAATCATGACTAGAGAGAAACCCAGCCTATTGCTGGACATTGGCACAGTTCTCTTTGTTCTTCTCCAACCCTGACTTTCCTTCTTGTCATTATACCTCAAAAGAAACAGACTTTAAAAGATATCTTGCTTTAGATGTAGCTGAGATAATGCAATATATTCAGGTTGCTTACTAGTCAAAATTATGCTAGGACTAGTTTTTTTTTTTTTACAAATGTAATATATATTGTTCATGTACAAAGGACTTAAAAGGTATTTCGTTGATTAAAACAGATCCCCGAGGACAGATAATATCCTGTCAACATAAAAAATCTCTAAAAACGCTGGCTATGCAGTGTCCAATAGCTTTGGGCCTATTGATAAGAGTCAGGTCTTGGGGCTGAGGAGATAGCTCTGTGGCACAAGTGCCTGCCTGGCAAGTACAAGGTTGTGAATTCGAACCCCAGTCCCACCAAAAAAAAAAAAAGTCAGGTCTCAGCCACATTTTTTTTTTTTTGAGACAGTCTTACTATGCAGTTCAGGCTGGCCTTGAGCTCACTTTTGTAGCCCAGGCTGGTCTCGAATTTGCACCAAACCTCAGCCTCCCAAGTTCTGGGATTACAGGCCTGCACCACCACGCCTGGCTCAACCACAGTGTTAAAAGGAGAAATCCTTTGACAATGCCCCTTGCTTATAATGGAGACCATACCTAAAACACTGAATGGAACATTGGTTTAACCTAAATGCTCTGTACTGATAAGTGTATTAAGTTAGCCTGGTTGATTTCTGATATAACTCAGGTACTTGATGTTGATAGTAAATACAGGTGTGACCTTATAGATTAGATTTCTCAGAAGTAAGATTGCCTAATGTTTCATAATACATTATGTGTGCTAATTGGTACAGATTAGACTTTTTAAAAAATGTTATGATGTCAGTCAATATTTATGGATGTCTTTCAATTAAAAGACAAAAGTGTTTGCAAAAAGTTTTAGACAGGTAAAAATAGCTTGCTGATGCCACTGTTCTCTCACAAAGTATAACTAAAAAATATGCCATACTGTACTTAGATTATTTAAAAGTATTGACAGTAAAAATAAGGTATTAATCTGGTTTTCATAAATTCTCAAAATTTAGAGATAATTATAACTAAAGTTAGAGGGACTTATACCAAACTGTCAAACTCCATATATAAAGGAGTCCAAAAGCCAATATGTTAGCTCAGATGCTCATGCTTTGATTATACTTGTGCTAATCTCTCAGAAAATTTGTTTCCTAAAAGATACCAAAACCCAGGTAATCATACAAGTAAAACCTACAGTGAATATGCCTGATTACATTTAGATTTCTTTTGCTGGAATCCACCAAATTTTGTCTATAGAGATTTAACAAGGCCTTAGCTGTCCATCTCCTACAGCCCACGTGAACTGAGTCTTCTTGGGGTTTCCTGCCTCATTACAAGGGAAGCTATCTTCACATTCCTTGGTCAGGGCAATCCCTCGAAGATGCTTCCTCTGTCAGTCTAATCCTATGTCAGGAAATACGCTATTGGGAAGTTGCCCTCTCCTTTAAGGATTGATATTCTAAATAGGTATCAATCACCTTAAAAGAGCCTAAATGAGTCAATAACTCAACTCCCAACAGGAAAAGATCCTGTTCCATATTCATGCCCACTTGCTATGTGACTCCCTTCCCCATTTGATATTGGCTTTAATCAATTTTACCTGACAATGATGCTTGCAACCTCATTTGTTGATCATAGTTTTGTTTCACCTCATGCCCACCTAAGTGAGGTTCCATGGCTTTTACCTTAGACCCACCCCACTGCATGGTTCTGTACTATAAAAGTCCCTGGAAGAGATAGCTTCCTGGGCACCACCCACTCGGGACACCCCTCCTGTCTCTCGGACAGGAGCTTTCTTTCCCTCAATAAATATGTTCTGCTCATTATCTCTGTTTGTTGCTAGAATTCATTCTTCAGTCCTAGAGAACATGAACTCATCCCAGGTACTTTTCAGGTTGGGAGATCTGTTTTTCCTATATCATTTGGAGATTCCCTATTGGAGGTCATCCACCCCAGATCAGTTTTTTCTCCCTGTATCAGGGTCAGGGAAGCAACTTGGATTTATATTTTCAAGCTTCTCAGTATTGTCTAATTCTTGCAGTATAAGCTAGAATTGTTCTGTGATGAATTGTTTTGAATATTAAAATATTTTTTGGAGACTTGGATTTGAAGGAAACTGTTTGGTTGCTTATGAAACATGAATGGGGTGGCAGGTTGCAACAGGAAGGTGCTAGGAGCTATCAGTGTTTAGATGGCCACGAGGGAGAGAGAAGAAGGTGAGTTGAGTGCTAGCTAGGTGGTAGAATTGAGAGGGCTTAGTGATTTCTTGTTGGGGGAAGACAGGCAAGTGTCAGAATCCCTTCCTGGTTCTCGTCTTGGCCCAGAAGTCTGTATTTATAATCCTAAAAATATGTTATTGGAATCAGAGCAAGTTAATTCCAATCTATTACTCCCAGTGCAACCCATGGCAAAAACAAAGATGCTAAGCCAAGGGGCTCTAAGTCCAGCCATAAAGATGGCTTTCTGGAACAAATTGAACAATCCAGGGCCTCACCCTGCTTTTATTCAGCTGAGAAGGGGGCATGGCTTGAGGAACTGTGGAAAGTAGGTGAGTACTGTGAGTTGGGCTAGGTAGGTGGCCTGCATTTACCTCCTCCACAGAGAGGATATGCAGAGAAAGTAATTTGCGTTATGGTATTGAGATAGTATCTAATGTTTCTGGGGCCTGGTGTTTCAGCTTTAATGTAATCTTTCAAGCCCCAGGAAGTCATAGCCTCTATCTGGAGGCTTGATCCCAGCTGGTGGCACGGAGCATTGGCTCTTCATCCTGTCTCAACCTCGGCTCACGTTAAAGAGCAGCAAATGTAGGTTATCAGGGAAACATGCATGTCACCTTCAAAGACTACTGCCAGTACCTCAGCTAGACCAATATACATTGCTTAAGACCAACTGAAAGGATAAAGAGAAGTCCTAGCTAGTTCTGTACATATCAATATGAGGAGATAGGGTCAGGCTCAGTCAAAATGGAGACAGTCACTCTTCTTTCAAGGAGAGCTGCTCAGGCGGTCCTCCGCAAGAAGCAGTACTATCATTAATCTGGACATTGAATGTGAGTATACTAAACTGCTTACAGGTCAAGGCGGCCTCAGGGAAGCCAGCAAGGGATAGCACAGCACTCAGGCACTCAGGCTAGGCACATGGGGATCTCTCTCTCTCTCTCTCTCTCTCTCTCTCTCTCTCTCTCACACACACACACACACACACACATACACATACACACACACACACACACTCCTATAGGCAGAGTGGGCCAGGTCTCTGAAACCAGCAGCAAAGCTAATAGCTGCTTCCCAGAGGGACCTGCCTGCCCACAATCTGTCAGGAAAGTTGCCTGGGGTATGAACACCCATCCTCACTGCTGTTCCCCCCACATCAAAAATGGTACCTCTCACTGGCCAAACCTATCTGGAAGCCAGAGAACAAATTCACTCAGGGCAGCCTCCTTGGTGACTTCAGGAGGAAAAGGTTGAAAGGGGACCTAGCAAGAAGTCAGTTTGGGCGATGCCAGGATCCCTAGCTTGGGTGCCTACTGGATGGTGTGCCCTGTGGCAGTGGTGCTGGAGAAAGAGCAGGTTTAGGGGACTGTGCTGGGTTCCACTGAGGTATGCTTCAGCAATGTAGGCCACCTGGTGGATTCACTTCCACCCTATGCAAGATCGGTACATAGTTTATGGGACCCAGTTCAAACAGAAATGTAGAATTTCTTGTTCAGAAACAATTAGGACCTTCAGCAGAAAGTCCTCTGAACTTGACCTGTGTCCCATGCACCCCGATCTACACCCAGCCCTCAGTGTTACTGTCAGTTGTTCCTCCTCCCTAGACAACCCTGCTCCCCTCCTAGAGCTGACCTAAACCCACCTTCCCTGGCTCCAGGCTGAGCCTGTAGCCCCAGAGGGTCTACCATAAAACTGGAGGGGGTCGTTGCTGCCACTGATGGGCTTCCTGAGAGACACTGCCAAAGCTCCACAAAGGCCTCTGGGGATTTGTGAGTGGCAGTACTTTTCTTCTGGCTGAGACATTTTGAAGTGCAGCTTGGAAACCCATCCCACTCTTGAGTTCCCGGGGCCCTGTGGCAGATGAGGGGAGTTGTAGAGCTCTATGCTTCCCTCCAGCTCACTCAGATTGGCTCAAGATCCACAGTAAGGCTTTCTGCCCTTTCTGGTTCTCCACAGTAAGGATCAACAGCCCCCTCCCTTTCCGGGAAACAAGAGAGACCAGCGAAGATTAAGGGGCTAAAGAGATTTTACAAAGAAAAAGCCGTAAAGCTCTACAACCAGGGCAGGAATTACGAGATTAATATCCAAGGCTGGTCTCTGTGTTTGAGCCCACATGCTGTTGCTAAGTTGTTGCTTCAGCTTTGAGGAGTACAGCTCCCTCTGGGTAGCCAGTGTGGAAGAGGGAGTTGATGATCCATTGTACAGATGATTAACCGAGGCTCAGACTAGTGAGGATGCTTATAAAGGAAACTCAGTCTGGCCCAAGCCACCTGGCTCACAGAGCTGAGTCACACCATGTCCCCAGCCTGGTGGCCCTCATTGTTGGTAACCGAAGCACTCAAGGAATTCAGAGGAGGAAAAGGTCACTGTGGTGAGGGAAGCTGGGGGAGACTGGGCTGCATGAAGCTGGAGCCAGCTCAATGGTGGGGAGTCCTTGGGTCAGCCCGGAGCTGCCGAGGAGATAATGAAGAATGTCTTCTGCAGTAGGTCCTCTGGACCTCGGACCTACAGCAATTCCTGGTCTAGGAGGCAGCCCCTGTGGCACTGATGAGAGCAGCTTCAGCAGCCTGGACACTGTCATCTCCTGTCAGGCCTGCCCTGCCCCAGTACGGGGATGGCTCTGAGACAGGAAGACAGCGATGACCAGGCCCCAGCAGAGCCCATTTGGCAGATGGGAACGCTGTGGCTGCTTATGGGAAAGGACTTACCTCAGGCTCCAGGGCTAATGGAGAGACTATAGGCTAAGAATAGGGCCTGGTTTTTATTTCTCTCTAGAGAGAGCTTTGAATCACTGAGCTCACACACTCAAGACCCATGGGATGGCTATTCATCTTTTTTGTTTTTTCATTTTTGAGACAGGGTCTCACTAGATAGGTGAGACCAGCCTGGAGGGTCTGAGACCTGCAGGGCATGTGGTAGAAGCCAAGGCTGAGGAGGTGGGGGATGGGGGCAGTGTAGGTAGAACCTAGGGATACTAAGCCAGCATGTGGAGTTTTCGGGGTGGAGGAGGAGACTGTATTTATTTATTTGCAGTGCTGAGGATTGGAAATAATTTCACTCTCCCACATAAGCCAAGCACTCTGCCACTGAGCTACATCCCCAGACCAATATAGTATTTAATACACTGATGTGTCAGTGTAAATTATCAACAGATTCTTTAAAAAGCATTACTAGTACAGTAGTACCTTTTTAGGACACATAATCACAATAGTTATAGGCTGAGTTGTTATCCTGTCCATTAGCTGAAATTCTATCCCCCGAGATCTCAGCATGTGACTGGAGTTGGAGGCAGGCTCTGTAAAAAGACAGTTAAGCTGGGTGGTGGCCCAACCTTCTAATCTTAGCCTCTGGAGGCTGAGGCTAGAGGATCACTTGAGTCCAGAAGTGTCAGACTAGCAAGACATGGTGTCAAGCAAAGAAACAAACAAAGAGGCAATCCATTAAAAATGAAGTCACCAAGGCAGGCCCTAATCAAACATGGCTGGGGTCCTTGTGGGGACAGATGAAGGCTCATCTATACACAGGGCACAGAGCATGTCCAGCATACCATCTACAAGCCGGAGGAGGCCTTGGAAGAGAGCGGCACTGCTCATGCCTTCAAGAATGATTAGAAAATGCAGTTCTGTTGTTTAAGCTGTTCATTCCCTGGCACTTCGCTGAAGCAGCCCTAGCATACTAATGTAGCAATATCTCTCTAACATCTAAAATATTAATCAGAATTTCTTAATATTGTCAAGCATCCAATCTTGGTTGTCTGGGACCTTTGTTTATTTTAACAGTCTGTTTCAATAAAGATCCAGCATCCCTTAATCTCAAGGTTCCTCCCTCTCCCTGCCCCCAATCCTTGGCTGAAGAAACTGCGCTGCTATGTGCTTGTGCCTTGCCTGGATTTTCCTGGCTTGCAAGCCTGTTCCTCTGTTCCCCTGCTTCCTGCATATTGGTGCTTAGCTCTAGATGCCTGATCACATTCGTGCTGATTTTCTGGCAGAAATTACTTACAGGGATGCAGCAAATCCCCAACTTATGAACATTCAGGTTGTGAACTTTCACAGGTGTACTGTATAAGAGTCACTTTGCCAGCTTACAGTTTCACAATAACCCACAACTGTTGGGATAGCTTGCTGCCCTACAGATGAATCTGGTTTATGAACAACTCTCCCAGAATAGAACTCATTTGTAAATTAGGGGCTCACTTTCATCGGAAGCAAAAAAATGTCTGATTGTCTTCATTTGGTTTTGGAATTTTAAAATATTTTAAAGAAACATTTATTGATATATATTTTTATTTTTTATTATGGCCAGTTCAGCCTGCCCTGGGGGTAGGTAGGGCTGGGGCATCATGTGGTGCCAGGGATCAAACTGTGGTCCCTGCAGTTGCCTAAGCTTGCCTAAGCAGGTGCTTTAGACTACTGAGCCATCTTGCTGGCCCCGATTTATTGATATATAAAAACATAAAAATTGTACATGTTAATGGGGTACCATAATGTTTTGACATACCTTGTACAATGTCTAAATTTAGTTAAACATATGTATCTATCTTTTCAAATATTGTTTATGATAAAACATTCAATACTTTTTCGTGTACCTTTTTTTTTTTTTCCCCTTTTTTTATGTGTTTGGTATAAGGCCTCACTACACATCTTCGATTCATAGTGATCCTCCTGTTTTCAGTCTCCCCAGTGCTGGGATTACGGGCATGTGCCACCATGCCCAGACTTGGTCGTTGGGTTAGTGTGCCTAGGGTGGGGTTGGCATGCATGTGCCGGGAGTCGAACCCTGGTTCCTGTGCTTGCCTAAGCAGTGCTTAGTCTGCTGAGCTATCTGCTGGCCCTCTGGTAGTTTTTTGAAAGGTTTAGTACAATATTGTTATCTACAGTCATCCTGCCCTACAACAGCATCCCAGAATTTCTTGCTCCTGCCTAATTTAGCGCCCTTGATCAGCCTTACCCTACCCCCAGCTTCACCTTCCCAGGTGGTTACAAGCCAGCATCGTACCCTCAGCTTCTCTATAACCAGTTCTCTTAGATTCCACGTGTGAGTGAGTTCGTGTGGTACATGATTCTGTGCCTCATTTATTTCACTTAGCAGAATGACCTCTGGCTCCATCCATGTTGCTGCAGATGACAAATTTTCATTCATTTTTTTGTGTAGGCACTTCAGTTTGAAAATTCATTTTTCAGTTGATGGACACTTCAGTTACTTCCATGGTGGTCCTCATTTTGTGATAACAGCACTTACTGAAGAACATTGACTAGATCCATTGTCTCATTACCTCATTAGGACTTAGAAAACAGCACTCTGCATCTTATTCTTTCAACATTTGTTACGCAGACCATTTCTATACAGGGAACTGATCTTTCACCAATGATTAGTTTATATTGAGGTATAG